>AWWV01013919.1:0-16986 GCA_001974805.1 Corchorus capsularis | reverse complement strand
TTATTTTAGAGTGGTGCTTGATTGACTGATTGAAATTATATATGGGCCAAGTAACATTTTTTGTTCTAGATTGGTGCTTGATTGATTAATTGATTGAATTATATACGGTTGTAGTAAAAATGCAATTTAAATAGATTAGTTATAATGTTATCTCTTGCTATTGGCATAAATCTTTGTAAGCTAACTTTTTAGACATGCAAAATTAATAAGGTCAAAGAGTATATACTATATATTATTTTAACTACCATGGAAATTATTTAAAGGCCAAATCGAGGATTAATGTGGTGGAAACCTTTTGGCTTTTTTGGTCTTTTCTCACTTTTCGGATGACTAAAGAGCCCTTCTATGAGTTTCCCCCCTTCCTTTTCCTGCTACCCTTTCTTGTAATTACTCATTTCTCTTCCTTAATTGCTTTTAGTTAATGTTTCTACCTCCTTTCCTTTTTTCCTCCCACCAACTCAGATGCTGTTTTCTTTCAACTCCTCAGTGCCGATCAATCTTTAGGTTTGCCAAAAGTCAAACATTTCATTACTCCCCTCTATTATCACCTTCACATCTCTTTCCTTTTACTTCTCCTTCCTCACCGCTTCACCATGGACCGTTCAATGTTTTTCTCCTTCTGAATTAAATTACCCTTTCTTCAATACGTCTATTATTATCCAATTAAAACCATATTCTATTACCTCTTTGCACTTCCTATTACTTACAAATAAAAGCATGTTTTTTGACCTTCTTAGTTTTGCATGTCTAAAAACTTAGCTTAGACAATATTAAAACTAATCCATTTAAATTGCATTTTTACTGCAACCTTATATAATTCAATCAATTAATCAAGCACCATTCTAGAACAAAGAATGTCCGTGGATCTTATATAAATGATTATATTAATATCCTTATTCAATCGGTTAATCAAGCACCACTCTAAAACAAAGAATGCCCGTGGCGCTAACACGGGCTAATATGACTTGTATGTTTTTATTTGTAAGTAATAGGAAGTGCAAAGAGGTAATAAAATATGTTGTTAATTGGATAATAATACTCACATTCAACGAAGGATGGTTTTAATTCAGAAGGGGAAAAATATTGAACGGTCTATATTAAAGGGATGTAGACGGAGAAGAAAGAGGAAAGAGATACGAACGTGAAAACAGAGGGGAGTGATGGAAATGTTCGATTTTTGGCAAATCTGAAGATTGACCAGCACCGAAGAGTTGAAAGGATGTAGCAACTGAGTTGGTGAATAATGTGATTACAGAACAGCCTCTTGATTTTGCTCATCTCAGCCCATAATATTGATTCATGGTACATCCACAATATCACACCCCTAAACAGAGAGACTAACTGAGATACTTAATAGTCCTTTCTACCTAGATGTGCAATCTTATTTTATCTTATCTTATCTTACTATCTTACTACTATATAAAATCACGAACTCAAAAATCTTAATTGCGAAACTTCTAAAATACCCTTAGTATTATAGTATAATAATTTTTTAATGAGAATTCTTTTTAGTCATTGAACTTTTTTAATAATTATGGAAAGATTTTGTCAATCTAATATTTAATTTTTTGAAATTATGAAAAGATATTACTAATTTAAAATACCCTTAGTATTATAGTATAATAATTTTTTAATGAGTATTCTTTTTAGTCATTGAAGTTTTTTATTAATTATGGAAAGATTTTTTAAATCCAATATTTAATTTTTTGAAATTATGGAAAGATATTAATAATCAACTATAATTGTAATTAATAATTTACTTTTCATAATTATTTTTAGTTTATAATATATTTAATTTATGGGTTTAATTAAGTTTAATTTTCTCTACGTTTTTCAGGATCTCCTTTTAAATCTGCAACCAAAAAAACTTGTAAAAAACTTATAGAAAATCATAAAAAAAAAATGAAAGCGGGGCTATCACACAATTAACTAAAAAACATTGATCTTATTGTAAATTTCCTTGATATACTACTATATAGGAAGAAGATAATTTAAATTAGTTGTATCCTATTTTGCTTTTCCCGATTTCAATTAAAACAAAAGTTGATGAAAATCCCTATTTATTAGAACTTGATCGTGTGTGATGATTCAATTTAACAATGTGAAAAATATCAGTTTCCTTTTAATCGACTTTTCTTAATTGTCTAATAAGTCCTATTTTAGCTTTAAATCATCAACTAAAATCTATTGTTTAGGTTTTCTACCATTGCTAAACACCAAAATCCTGATTTATTATGTAGTAAGGAAGAAATATAAGATGGAAATAAAGAGAATCATTCCCTCACAAAAAGACGCAAAACGAATTCAATAATAATGAATTAAGATGTATTCTGGAGAAATATTATAGAACGTAAAAGAAAACAAAAGCCAAAAAAAAAAAAAAGGAACATTAAGAGATGGTTGCAGCAGAGGGTTTGGGAGATATACATATTACATACTTTACTTCATACAGTTAATTATAAATTAATTGTTATTTTACTTTTTATAATTTTTCTTAATTAAAAGTTATTATTATTTGTTTGAAAGGGTCCATCAAATTTTGGTGGCCTGATGGTATATAGACTCATACAGTGCATCAAATATAAATCTCTAATTCATTTTAGATTTAAATCAATTAATATTTCTAATATCTCAATTCATGTGAAGCCAACCTTCATAAATTCATTGTTTGAAATTCAAGGAAATTTCTTGCTAACCGACAAAATACATAAATAAACAAATTGAACAATACAATCAAAATATTGGGGCCAACTTTGCAAGCCTGCAAGTTCGGCTGTGGTTGAATTTCTTTGGCTTAAAAGCATATCAAAGATAGAATTATCCATCAAAACTTTGAAGATAATCAAAGGTGAAGTCGTTAGTAGGAACGTATAAAGTGGAAGGAAACAAAGTAGGAAAATTCGTCAGATAATCTAATGCACATCTTTTCCTCAATCAACAATAATAAAGATGTAATGACCCAATTGGCATAACATAGTATCAGTTTGAAACCACACTACAAAATTTTTTGTAGAATGAAATAACTACCACAATGATATAGAAATATATTGAAAAATTAGTACGAATTAATTAGATGTCTTTTTCTTTTTTAGATAACAGATTAGGTTTCTCTTCCTTACATTTATCATTTTTGTTCTTTTTAATGTTCTCTTAGGCATTTAATCTAACAAACTGTCCATAGCATCTCTACAATTCTTAATCCGAAAATATTTGCCAATTTGGTTCACTCTTAATTTAAATACATTAGTGTTGTCAACTTGATCCAAAAATCAAGTCCTTTGGTTCATCATAGGTGATAATCAACTAATTATAACTATCAATTTGTTTTCTTATTCAAATATCTATGCTAAGCTTTATAGGAAATTAAATTATCTATTTTTCATTTTTTAATTAATTAAATAAATAAATGTCTATGAAAAGTCAAAACTGATGAAATAAATAAATACTATAATTTTTCATAAATATTAAAATCAATATTAAAATCAATTTATTATATATTTTCATAAATCAAAATTAAAATCAATTATAATTTTTAAATAATAAAACAACAAATCAAATGACAAAAAGTACAAGCTTAGTTAACAAAAGTTAGAAAAAAAGTTACGATGTGAATGAAACGGTGAAAGTTATAAAATTATCTCCAACGATGAGTAAAACATTGCCAAAACATTGGGGTGATCAAGGATACAAGACTTGCGACATCTTTCTTTCTTGGAGCTAAGCTTTGTTTTGAAGAAAAAAGGAAAAAAAATATTATCCAAGCAGTTTCTCAAAAGTTTATTCAAATACTAACCAGATACCACTCATGGTGCATATTAAACCCATACCAAGAACACGCATAGTTTCTTTGATACTCCATTAAAACTTATAATTTATGCATTTCTTATAAATTCATAGCGGTATAACTTTTCTGTGGTTAAGTATTAGAAATTTAATAAACTGCATTATTTATAATATTATTATATAAAGTTAGAATTATTATACAATATATACTGTAAATTAAACCAAGTATTATTATATAAAATTGTTTAACTGTCATAATTTCATTAGTTTATTATTAGGTAATTATGTGATTGGTTTATATATGTGATTAAAACCCATAAAACTTAACTATAAATATTATAGGCTTACGAGACTTACGACATCTTTCTTTCTTGGAGCTAAGCTTTGTTTCGAAGAAAAAAGGAAAAAAAAATATTATCCAAGCAGTTTCTCAAAAGTTTATTCAAATACTAACCAGATACTGCTCATAGTGCATATAAAACTCATACCAAGAACACATATAGTTTCTTTGATACTCCATTAAAACTTATTATTTATGCATTTCTAATAAATTCATAGCGGTATAACTTTTCTGAAGTTAAGTATTGTAAATTTAATAAACTACATTATTTATGATATCATTATATAAAGTTAGAATTATTATACAATATATACTGTAAATTAAACCAAGTATTAATATATAAAATTGTTTAAGTGTCATAATTTCATTAGTTTATTATTAGGTAATTATGTGAGTGGTTTATATGTGATTAAAGCCCATAAAACTTAACTATAAATATTATAGGCTTAATGTCCTTTTTGCCCCCTGAACTTCTACGATTTTGACGTTTTGCCTCCTAAACTTTAATTTTGGACGTTTTCCCCCTGAACTAGCAATTTGGACTCAATTTAGTCATTCTCAAACTATTGGCTTGACGGCACAGTCACGCAGCCGACGTGGCATTTCCACAGTTTAAATTTTGACACTTAAGTACTTTGTGTTTATTTTTTGTTACCAAATTCCTTAATACCATTAATTTTTTTTCTTTTTCTTTTCATTACTTTTATTCTTTTTAGCCTAACAAACATGTTTCTGTTCTATCCAACTCTTCATGTATTTTTTAGCCAAGTTACAATATATATTAGCATCTATATTTATAATTTCGATCATTTGTTTTTGTAAGTTTAAAACCAGTATAAGCAAACTAATTATTAGATTAATTTATAAACTATATGTTGCTAAAAATTATCAAGAACATATATAATATAACATAAAATAATTTTAGTAATTCTAAAATGATAAAAAGATTATTTTTGTAATTAACACTGTCAAGGATTTCATACAAATTAAGCACAAGGTAGTTAAGTGTCAAAATTTAAATCTCAAGAGTCATATTTTTTTTTAGATTCAAGGGTCATATTTGTTTCACTTAAAATCACATGGTATATAAATGTAATTTACCCTTATTAATTTTATTTTCGTTTCCCATTTGTTAAATGTTTCTACCAATAAATGTTTAGAACTGAACTTTTCTTTTTTACTATGTCATAGAGAATGAAAGTTTTATTAATATCTATAGAGCATTCAAGCATCCTATGTCAAATTTGAATACAAGTCTATACCTTGCACTACAGCAAACAAAGAAAACAGTTAGTCATTCCTTATATTGACTTATTTTAATAATATAATAATGATATTTAAAAATTTAAATAAATTTAGTCTTTCGTGTAATACAAACATAGAATACATCGTGTGTACCTTAAAACTAGTTTTAACCACATTCTCAAATCCACGTGTGGAACACGAAATATTATATGTTTTGTGTCAATGATTGATAAATAAAAATCAAAGTGAAACTTGTAGGTTATTAAATTTGTCTGTAAATATATGGTTTTTTTAATAAACTATATAAGTATTTTTAGTACAAAGTATGGTAAACTTGATAATCTTCATATTAATGAAATAATTAAAAAAATACTTCTAATTAAAGGTCAACGGATTTTTTAATACACATTTTATTACCTACAAAACTTTTTCAGAAATTGGGTATTTTAACCCTCATTAGTGAAGAAGTGGTTTTAAAACTTTTACAAAGCATTGTTACAGAATTACGGAAAAAAAAAAAAGAAGAAGCATTGTTACCGAGTTTATTGGTAAATGTATAGTTACTCTTATATCCTTCAATATTTTTAGTTAATCAAGTGTTGTATAAATTTGATAAAGTTGTTACCAAATTACTGAAAATGAAAGGTTATTTAATTTGTCGGTAAACATTTAAGATTTTAAGTAAAAACTTCTTTTAAGAAGTTTTTAAGCATTTTTAGTAACCTTATAAGTTTTTATAATAATCTTATAAAATTTTTAACACCTTTTTTTTATCTTTTTAAAAATAATTTTATAAAATCTTTTAATAAACTTAGTAGATTTTTTAGTAACTTTATAAGTTTTTTTGAAGTAGAATTTTCTTTTTTCACTTCTTAAAAGCTTTTTAAATGATTACTATATATAAGATTCTTTTATAATAAACCTTAGTATATACTAGTCTCAGGACCCGCACTCCGCGCCGAGATTATGAAGGGAGAGAACAGTTAGTTATGAAATGACTAAATTTCGGAAGCACTTTTTAGAATTGAAACATAAAAATTGGATTTCGAGTCATTCATCTTCATGAAAGTCGTAGACTCGCAAAAACCTTTTAACCGACTGTTGAACAATTTCAATCGGACACATGAATCAAAATTAGATAGACCGTCAAGCGAGATCACCAAATTTCGGAAATATTTTTGAGAAGTGAAACCTAAAAATTGGCTTTTGAGTCCTTAATGAAAGTTGAAAGTCATTAAATTATCTTTCAATAGACACGTGAATCACATTGATCTGAAAAATAGAACAAAAAGTAAAATAATTAAAGTCGAACCATTAAAGCGTCCAACCCAGAATTTGTAAACGATTAAATAGCATAAAGCATAAAAGTATGGGGTCATTTGATAAATAATCAAGGGGAAAAATATTTGTTTATGCAGACCAAACATAAAAATTCCCTCTTGAACTCTCCACGAAACTCATTTATCAAATTTAGCTTTCAGGCCCTTGACGAAAGTCGTAGATTATGCAATAAACTTTTAACTGACACTTGAATGATTTCAATCGGACATGTGGACCGAAAATTATACAATACTAGATTAGATAGACGGAAATCGAGACAACAAAGTTTCAGAAGCATTTTTTTAGAATCAAAACATTAAAATTGACTTTTGAGTCCTTAATGAAAGTTGTAGACCATGAAATTATCTTTGAATAGACACCTGAATTACCTTGATCGGACAAATATAAAAAAAATAAAAGAATTAAAGTCGAAATATTCGATCGTCCAACCCATAATTGTAAAGGATTAAATAGCATAATGCATAAAAGTATGAGAATCATTTGATAAATAATAAAAAAATTTATTTGTTTATTGAGAGTGGGACCCACCAAATAGTAACTTTATCCTATAGTTCCCAAAACGCCCTCTACAATCAACAATAATAACGAAAATACCGAGCATGAAAGTACCGAAACACCCTTGATAATTTGTTGATAGTGTCGTCAATGACCATAAAATAATCCCCACAAAAACTAAGTAGATATAGTAAGTAGGGGTCGAATCCCACAGAGAAGGGTGAAGAACTTTATTCCCAAGAACAAACCTTTTCTAGAAATTACTTTTAAAACAGAAAACAGAGGATTTTAAGAAAGCAATTTAAACTTAAAACAAAGCAAAGTAAATTAAATCTAAATCTATGGAAGTTGATAAAGAAAACAATAATTAAAAGGTATACTTCTTCTCCAGTGGTAGAATTCAATCAAATTAACTATGGATCATTGATTTAAAAGATGAACTTAATATTTTATTCTCGATGATCCTTGGTCTAGGAAACCCTAACATGTATATTTGATAATATTACCTTGGTCCAGCTTATATTATCCCTTTTATTCTAAACAACCAATTGCCTTGGTCCAGCTTCTCAGTTGATAAGAACAAAGCATTAAGAACAGTTTTCACACATGCATAACAAGTATAACCAAACTTATTCTTTCAAATAAGGTTAATTAATCCCTTGGGAGGAATTGGTCCTTCACCCCCAATTATTACCACACAATCAAACTTGAATTGGTCCTTCTAAGTTTGATCTAACAATAGATCTATCAAATCATATCACTAGCTGCAGTTCTAAATCCACAATCATCAAGATCATAAAATTAAAATAGGGAATTAATAACTATCAACCAAGAACAAACATCAAATTATAAGCACACAAATCTCACCATAATCAATTGATTGATTCACCAAAGGATAAGAAGTATTAAGGGTTTAGCTACTCATGGACAAATCCATGAGAGGCATAAGAAAACTTACAAAACTTGAAGAGGAAAAATATCCTTCTTGAAATCTCCTAGGGTTGCCGCCCCCCTCTATGCAAAGAGAGGATGCGGCACCCTTAGCCTAAAACTAGAGAAGAAAAACTAGAATATTTTCTAAGAAAAGATGATAGAGAATTGTGTATATCTGTTTTGTCTTACTGGAGGTGGCTATTTATAGTGGAAAAATAACCTAAAGACTCATATTAGACTTAGGAAAAGAGGCTAGGACGTTCTAGGGGCTGACTTAGTCTCCAAGTTGGATTAGATGTCATCCTAGAGTAGAATCCAAGTCAAAATAGGATTCTGGAATTTTCTGGATTTCTGCAGAAACTTCACTGGCAGATTTGGGCTTGAAAACGGCAGAATTGGGCTTTTAACTTCAAGGAAAGTTGTAGATCTCGGAATCAGATTTCCAACGGCTACTCATGGGCTTAAAACGAACATCTGAGCAGAAAGTTATGGTCTTTCTACCGAGACTGCGGCAATTCCTACTCCAAATAGGACTAGTTACGGGAAATTACGGGATTTGGATAATTCCTTGGATAGAGGCACCACCAATTAGGATTTTAACTCCAATTATGGACTTATATGGGCTGAGTATAATCCCATATAAATTATCCTAAAATCCTTAACTTCCGGGCTTCTTCTAGGCTTGGCTTCAATCCTTTGCAAATAAGCTCCAAATCTTCAATTCTTGCTTCTTGAAATAATTCTTCTTTGCTCCTTAATTCTTCAAGAAATCTTCAAACACGAACTTCGAATCTCCAAATCTTCACTCCAAATGGCTAACTCCATAATTGAATAAAAAGTCACCAAAATATCTCCAAAAAGAGTGAAAAACAACAAGTTTCCACTTTTCTTCTCTTCAATACCTAAAAACACAAATACTTGCAAAATAGGGTTAAATTCCACATAAAAATAGCAAAAAACATAGGAAATTGATCATAAAAATAGGGTCTATTTTGGCTCGATCATAATTTCCCCCACACTAAACCTTTGCTAGTCCCGAGCAAACTAATGCAGAAAACTATGAAAACAAAAACTAAACCTAATGCGAATAAAGATTCTATTTTCGTAGGTGTATGACGGCACTTAGCACGTGACGCAAGCCATTTAAACCTGAGACTGATAGAGGTACTCAGGAGGTGTTTTGTCACCTGAGGGTTTACTTAACTAGGACGATACCCACAAACATGTTTAAAACTGACTCAATAGACTCATGGGTTAGTGATAAACTATAAACATACATTGGTTCAAAGGCTTAAAAAAACATTTTCGAAAAAATCAATTTTGAATGCATACATATATCAAGGATTAAAGTAATAATGAAATCAGAATAACAAAGAATAATAAGAGTACTCAATTCAAAAGATCAAGAAATAACAAGCATCTTTATTCTTAAGTAACCATAATTAAAGTAGTTATAATCACTTATCATTCATCACATCCTATAACTACTTCTTCCTATAAGCTTGTATCTTCATCTTTATCTCCATTACTGAAAGGATTGCATATTATGAATACAAATCAAGAGTTTTGCATGGGTTATAATGATTTTCAAAGGGTAATTGATTTTTAGAAAAGTGAGGTTACTAACCTCGAAGTGTTCATGATTAGGGGTTACTAACGCCCTTTATTTTTTATTTTGAGGCTACTAGCACTCTAGAGGGACAATATTTATGCCGATACATGCCTCTTATCCTCTTCCCAAGGGTTACTAAGTCCTTTTGTTTAAAGAGAAGAGTGACAACAATGGATTGTTTTTTTTTATAGCAGAAACACCTTTTCTCCTCTTGCATGAAAGCACTTCTTTTATGAAAAAGATTTTTTTCAAACTACCCTTTTATATAGATAGTCCCCCACACTTATTCTTGACATATCCATAAAATACTCTCATAAGTGTAATTTCAATAAAAATTAAACACAAGTTCTAGAAATAGGTAATCATAGAAGTAATGAACAACAAACTCTTATCACAGACTCCAATTATACATAATTCTAAGAAATAAGATATCATGCTATAAATCAATCAATGAATCAAACATTCTTAAAAATTCTAAGTATTCATCAATCAAAAATCAAATCAATCAATTAATATATGCATGAAAAATTCAAAATTTTGCAAAATTTTCGAAAAATTTTATGAATTTCTATGCATGTAGACTCTCTATTAGGCTCTCTCCCCCACACTTAAAAGACACATTGTCCTCAATGTGTGAATTTAAGTATATGTGATAAGTGTGGTTTTAAAAATAAATGAATGTGCTAATAAAAGACTTGACTCACAAAGATAGTGTGCTCCCAATCAAGCAAATCAAGATTCAAAGCATCAATCATAGCATTCATAGCATATGAGTCATAATTAAAATCCAAATCAAAGCATAGAAAACATAGAAAAGAAATTCAAACAACTAATTCAAATCAAGGAATAGGTAATCAATCAAACCAAAACAGTGTAAAGAAAAGAAAAAGATAGAGTTAAAGAAAGCTTCTCTATTTATGTGGCACGGGCTGATGCATGCATGACCGGTGGCAGCTCGGATGTGGCCGGTGAGGGCACGGTGATAGCCTGAGATGACTCGGCTATGGCCGGTCTTGGCTAGGCAGGAGGAGTGGGCGGAACAATGATGGCCGGTCCTGACCGGGCACAGGGCACGGCTTGTGCGGAGCTGGACGGTCTTGGCTGGGCCTTGTGCAGGGATGGCCGAGGCATAGTCGAGCAAGTAACCGGGCTATTTGGCTATCCCCTTTGGTGCGTTGGCTTTCATCCTTTGCTCCTCTTTTTGGTTTCCTTCACAATCGTTCAAAACGTAAGCTCCAATTGTTCGACTTGTTTCCTTAATATGAATCCTACCAAGAAAAAGAAAAACAAAACTAAAAAGAAAATTAAAATATTAGTAAATTCTTGGGTTGCCTCCCAAGAACCACCTTTCTTTAATGTCTTTGGCTAGACTTTTCTTCCTTTCCCTTTGTTAGGGTGGATCATACCATTTCAGAGCATAAAGCAAATATGATGAAATTGGAAGAATTTGAGCACAAAAATATGAAAGAGAAAATAAGAGATAAGGTAAAAAATCACCAATTTTGTTAATGGGGACTCCATGAATAGCTAGGGATGATAATGTCATCTTTGTTGCCGTGAGAGGTTGATGCAATGGATGCTTTCGGCATTGATTAGCATTGTTCTCATCTCGCCTTTGGAAAGTGTCTTCGTCTTGGCGAATCTGCTTGTCCTCCAAAAAGAATTGATTCAAAGATATCAAGTCCTCATGTTTGATCTCTCTAAAGCCTCCATGTTCAAGAAGCTTATTGATTCCCAAGAAATCTTGATCTTCATGTTCCAAGAGTTGTTTATCAACAAAATCTTGCACACTTGTTTCGTTCAGCTCAGGGTGTACATGTTGCTCATCGTCCGGTGGCTTGTCTTTGGGCTTGGCAAGTCTAGGAGGAGAAGGAAGAGGGTTGTCTATCTTGATATCTTCCTTCGATACTTCTGGTTCTTATTGCACAATCTTAGAAACCTCCTTTGGTAGAGCAGGGACAGGGACTTTGCATGGCTCATCATCGTCTTCTTTGAAGAAAAATTGAAAGGAATCTTGCAAATCAAGTTCATATAGTTCCAAATCATTAATTGTTTCGCTTGGCACTCTTTCAACTTCCTTCACGATTGGCTCTTGATGTCTTTGTGTAGTCTCTACCAAATCAACTGGTTTCCATTGTTCCTTGGGAATCTCTTGAATTGCAGCAATTAAAGAAATATTTACCTCCCTCTTTTGAAGTGAATCAGTTTGGCTTTCTTCACTGCATGTCTTCCTTTGTGGCGCAAACCTTTGAGGAAAAGGTGGTGGACGTTGAATGGCCTCCATCTCTTTCAGCCATCCGGATCTTGACCGAGGTCGAGAAGCTTTTGGTGATGAAGTTGGTTGTTCCATCTTGCCTTCGGCTGAAATCTCCTCATCTGCTTGCACTTGCTCATTGGATATAGCAGCAGGTGGTTGCATCGCAGGGAAAACAGGTGCTGAGGGTGGTGTTGAAGGTGAGATTGGCGCAAGTAGGGATGGAACATCAGGCAATTCCATCTTTTGAGCATACCACTGTTGAGTTTCTGCGATTGCATTGATTCCATATCCTTGTGTGTCTTCTCTCATATGTCTTTGAGGCACATATGAGGGAATTTGGGCAGAAGCTCGTGACTGAATATTTATGAAGTCGGCAAACATCTTTGCTAATGAGGATATGGTGCGATTAGTTTGATCTACATACTCCTTCAACTCCTTGCGGATTTCTGATATCTCTGAATCCTTTGTTATGTCGGCTTCATTGGTTGTGCTGAATTGGTGAATGTTCTCAGTCATGGTGTTGAGCAGCTTCCTTGCTTCTTCGGGGGTTTTGAGTGTAAAACTCCCTCCACTAGCAGAATCAATGTTCATTCGATCTTCATACAGTAATCCATCATAGAAATTCTGGATCAAAAGTGCTTCACTTAGGTTGTGGTAAGGGCAACTTGCACAAATCTTGTTGTACCTTTCCAGTATTGATGTCACTTCTCGTCATGTAGTTGTCCGGCATCGCGTGGTATCCGCAACACACCCAGTTTGGCTCTCCCATGAACACGCCAACGGTTAGCTTGCGTGTCGGGCTTGGAGCCGACGGACCATGTGGATCCATAACACAATAACAATGATCCGCCAAACATATCCAACTAGTTGCTAGTATACCACCAAATCAAGTCATAAGTACTCCCTGGATTGCATCCAATCCACGGGTCCCTGTATGCTTACTAACAGTTCAAAACCATTTTTAAGGATCGCTCATGCACCCAAAAATCGTTTAATAAAATCATTTATAAAACAATTATATAAAACAATAATAAAATAGTTCCTAACGGATTTTCCGTTAAAGACAGCTCACTCACAGTTCTAGGGACTCGTATACCTCCACGCAGTCCAAATCTCGAACTGAGCCACCATCTCGATCAGCGTCACACTCATCTGATCTTAACATATCGAAAAACATATTAAAATCCATTTCTTTGTAAATAAAAATAAAGTAAAATCAATCTCGAGATTACATAACAAAATCCAAGTGACTAAAATGAGTCAAAATGTATCTAGACAGTTTCAGAACACGTTCTGGATTCAAAATACTCTTTTTGGAGGCCTAACGGTCACTATTGATCTTTAGGGAGAAAATGGTAATTTCCCACAACAAGGGTAAACTCGTAATTTTATGCAATAGGGGCACAACTGTCATTTACTATACTCATATACAGAATCTATGAGCTTAAAAGTAAATTACGTAGTTAATAGGGCAAAATTGTAAATTTATTCCCATGAGGATAAAACGGTGAAAATCAATATTAATCGGGTCAAAGGGTTGAATCTGTACCTACTTGATTTCGGGATGGATCCTAATTAGATTGGATTAGGTTTGACTTTAGAAACAAATTGGGCTTGGATTTTGGGCTGAAGAAAAACAAAACCAAGAAATATGGAAGATTGGATGATCAGTCGTCAACGAAGCACAAGATGAATTCCCCACAAAAATCTAACTAAGGTAGCTAGGGTAAGTAGGGGTCGAACCCACAGAGAGAGGATTGATTAATTTCTTATCTAATAAATTATAATACAGAAAACAAGACTAAAACTATAACTAAGGAAAATTTAAATCTATGGTAGCTAATTAAGAAAACTAAAGCAAATTGTAAAGGAAACTTAAATCAATTTATAAAAGAAATCAAAATATTATAAAGAAACCTCCAAATATAAATAAGAGACCTCCAACATAGGATTAATTACCACTCTTGACAAATTAGCATGGATCATTGATATCAAAAGATTATGAAATCTATGGATAGTTTGTCTAGATTTAAAAGGTGAATTTTAAATCCATAATTACCAAATTAGTTAATCTCACTCCGTCAGGCCCAAAGATAAACCCTATTATTCATGCATCCGTACTATCACGCCTCAGAAACAAGAATAAAGCATTAAGTTCATGTAATTAAAACAAGCACAAATCATGATAAGGCTATTACATTACAAATCAATCATTGTTATCCCAAATTCTCTTGAAAGGAATTTGTTCGCGCCAAAAAATCTCTTTGGAGATCTTGGTGAAAGGGTACCGGGCGTGCCAACCAATTTTAACCGGAAATTGATAAAAGGAAGCAAGAAAAATAAAAGTTCATTTTGTAGGAAAAATGAAATTGAAAGTGCAGAGAAAATTAAATGTTTGCTTGAAGTGCGGGAACATTAAATAAACCAAACGATTTGTGAATCCTGAATCAAAGTCACACATAAGTGTTTAAATCATTGATTCCAGATCTAGATGACAAAAGAAATGCTGAAGAAAAGGTTATTTTCTTGTTTCATTAACAAAGAGATGAGATTTGATTACAACCAACATGTAAATACAAGAAAAGAACTTGTAAAAAAAAGGTTGAAAAATAAAATAAAAATATTATAAAGTGAGAACTTGATGAACAAAGATGATTTGAAAGCGCAGAGCCTTGAAAGGATTGAAAGCACGGAGCTTGGTTGAAGATTTTTCTCCGGGGAGAGATGTTTTGACTTGGAGTCTGAGTTGTGATGTTGATGATGAAGAGTTGCTGTCAAAATTTCGTTGGAGGCTGCCTCCTTATATAGGGGGGTGGCTTGCTAGGGTTAGGATGATCCGACGGCCGAGATTGCTTCCCTCTTGATTCATCTTGATCCTATTCTGATTCAAATTGTGAATCAAATCCCTTAAATCAAGGGAATTCTAACCAACTCAATCAGCCACATAATCAGCATGTTTTGACCCTTTAAATGTGATAATTATCACATTTAAATACTTAAATTTCGAATTCCAGAAGGTTCCAAAGCTTGGTGCAGCAAAAAAGGGTGAAAAGTCAAGTGCTGCGAAGCAGTATGGTGCAGAGATCACTTCCAAACGCTGCGAACTTCAATTCTTCATTATTTGGCCAATAAATTGTACTCAACATGATGCCACTAAGCTCTCATTTAAGTGCCATCAAAATCGGATTAAGGAAATGGCTTAAACCGAGCTTAATCAGCCATAATGTCCTTAATTGCAAATTTAGTAAAAGTTATGAAAAGAGGCAAATATGGCTTGATTCTTCCATATAGCTTATATAACTCATGTAATTCAAGTTTCAAAGCTAATGGTGAAATCGCCATGCTCAATTGGTCCCGGGATTGGATTCTGTCCTTAATTGCAAAAAATACAAGTTTTCTTTCGAGCTCGGAATGAGCTGAAATTTGGACAGAGTGTTCTTCATAATATTTTGAACAACTTTAATAAAGGATGTTGCCCCAAATTCCTTCTCCTTCATTTCCGAATTCTGAACCCTAAACCCTTTGTCCTCAATTGCAAACTTGTAAAAGTTTTAATCCGGGAAGGGCCTGATTTCAATTTCAGGGGCATGGGCCGTCCAGACCCAATTTGTACAGTAGATGGCGGCCCAAATGTGTTTCCAATATAATTTACTTAATTTCTTTAATTTAATTAATTAAATTAAAAGAAATTAAGGATTTAAAGTCAAAAGTCAATCTTTTTCTTGGTTGACTTTGGCCTAGGGTGGACTAAATCCAACCATCCATAGGACTTTTGGGAGTAAATCTCAGCCCTTGATTATGTACCACCATGTACATTTACAATTTTACCCTAATTGTAAATTGTGGTATAAACAGAATGATGGGTTCTCAATCAATTGCTACTAAGTAATCAAATCACTACTATTATGCATGTGATTCAATCTAGCATATGTAAGCTATACTTCTTTGTAGACACCCATTTTTATCCTATATCCTTCAGTTTAAATCGATTTACAGGTCATATTAGCCCGTGCTAGCGCTACGAGTATTCTTTGTTTTAGAGTGATGCTTGATTAACTGATTGAATCGGGATATTAATATAATCATTTATATAAGATCCATAGACATTTTTTGTTCTAGAGTGGTGCTTGATTAATTGATTGAATTATATAAGGTTGCAGTAAAAAGGCAATTTAAATGGATTAGTTTTAATATTGTCTAAACTAACTTTTTAGACATGCAAAACTAAGATTGTCAAAGAACATGCTTTTATTTGTAAGTAATAGAAAGTGCAAAGAGGTAATAGAATATGGTGTTAATTGGATAATAATAAAGGCATTGAAGAAAGAGTGATTTAATTCAGACGGAGAAAAACATTTAACGGTCCATGGTGAAGGGGTGGGGAAGGAGAATAAAAAGGAAAGAGATGTGAAGGTGATAACAGAGGGGAGTAATGAAATGTTTGAATTTTGGCAAACCTGAAGATTGATCGGCACTGAGGAGTTGAAAGGAAGCAGCAGCTGAGTTGGTGGGAGGAAAAAAGAAAAGGAGATAGAAACATTAATTTAAAGCAATTAAGGAAGGTAAATAGGTAATTACAAAAAAGGGTAGCAGGAAAAGGAATGGAAGAAACTCATAGAGGAGCTTTTTAGTCATCAGAAAAGTGAGAAAAGACCAAAAAAAGCCAAAAGGTGGCACCACATTAATCCTCAATTTGGCCTTTTAGTAATTTCTATGGTAGTTAAAAATAATATATAGTATATATAATTAATTAAATCACCATTTGATTGAAAAATTTGACAATTTTCTTTAATCAAATCAGATTGAGAAACTATAGTCCTTAATGTAACGAGCTTTGCTACACGTCCTGACATTTTGTTCCACACAATACTCCCTCCTGACGTGTACATCACACGTTAAGCCGCATGTTATCACTTTATTGATTCTAATACACACCCTTTACAAAACTTAATTTTTCTAGCCCTTTTGGGCTAAACTTAA
>AWWV01013918.1:0-61533 GCA_001974805.1 Corchorus capsularis | reverse complement strand
TATATATATATATATATATATATATATATATATAGGTAATTGGCATTAAGATCACCTAGGGGCGTTTTGATCATTTTGACACTTAGTGCATTTTGGTCACTTGCACATTCAGGAGGCATTTTGGTCATTTTTAAGTCCACCTTTAATTTATATTAGCTCACTCATTTTTTTCCTTGATGTGCACCGAGCATTCTCTCATCCATTTCTTTTAAGTATGTACAATCATGTTCACTTTCATTTTCATTAAGCATGTCTACTATTATTTTCGCGGCATATAGTCATTTTCTTATTAAGCAGGTTCATATCCATATTAGTTTTCATATCCACTAGTAATACATATCACTTATAAATCATAATCATGCATTGGTTTTTCTTGATTTAACTCATCCCTCAAAAGAATTTATTTCATTAAAGTACTTAATAAACAAGAATGTTTCCAAAAGTCCAATTTGCAAAGTCCAAAAAGAAAATACAGAATCTAAAAGGGAAATAAGACCAAGGCTTCAACGGACCAAAGGAGACTATTCTAGGCACATCATCTTCTTCCGCCCTTCTAGCAGATCTGTTGAAGACAAAAAGAGAAGAAATTTAGCAAGTACAGTGGGTTCAAATTACAATTTCTATGGCACATGTCAACTTTTCATGTTTAGCATGCATATCATCTTATTTAGCATTTTAATAGTATTAGGCATTTGCACATTCCTGGTCATAGGGACAATGCACTTTAACTAGCAAATAGAAGATAAATTTTTAGCATGACACATCCATATTCCATCTTGTCTTTAATACTAACATTTTTTGGTATTAGCATACAAAAGAAATCAGGGCTAATAGGCACACTGCAGTACAAGGAAGAATCATCAATCAAACAAAGTCCTACCCCAAGCTCTTCAGATCTTTTCATCCAAGGACCAAAAAATGTAGGAAAAGAGCTGCTAAGGATAAGTGGGCATTCAGTGTCAATAATTAAGGTGACAGAATCAAACATATATCAAACCAAGAATCATTTTAATCAGATGCACTAGTAAAATTGGTTTTGACAAACATAGGGATCATTCACTCTTCACTAGATAGAGACTAAATTTATTCTAATCCAAGGGGCAAGTGCACAAACAAACCCAATTCAACGCAAGCAGGATTGTATTCGGTTGTAACAGAATTCACAAAGCAAGAGAAGATTCTCACCGTGACAGCTCATACCTCTGCTAATTCTTTTGATTCTTATCTCCTCCCTCAACAACCTGACAAAAAAAACAAAAAATGATAAGCACCACAACATTTCAAATCGTTGGAAACAAAATATCATTTACAGGATTGAAAATCGAAAATTGGGGAAGGAAAGGGATAAGAAGGAAAAACAAATTAATTGGCAAGGGGAATCTCGCTCTCTCTCTTGAATAAAAAAAAAAAAAACTCTCTGAATTCTGTACAGGGGCTTCCCCTTCTTGAATCGATCTTCCTCATTCAAAAAGAAAGATTGAGCTCCGCTTTTCTTTACTCATGTGAACCCGAAAAGAAACACTGGGATCCTGCCTCTGAAGTATACACATCCTTTCTCTTAAACGCAAAAATTCAGGATCTTTTTGGAGACTCTCCTCACACTGAAATTCACGTCTCTTTCTCTTCATTCCCTCACTTCTTTCTCTCTATCAAAACTTTACTCTCTCAAATGTCTTCAAGTTGAAACTAGGGTTCTTGAAATTGGAATTGGGGGTTTTTAAAAGAATGAATATTACCTCGAATTGAACAGAGGGATTGATGAAGGGAAGATGATGAAACAAAACCTCAAAGGTTGATGCGACTCCGATGGCTAGGCCTTGCTGGAATCGCGAACTAAAGGCTGCGGCTAAACTTGGTGGGAAATTTCAAAGCTTTGATCCAAAGCCGAAACGAGACGTCTCCGTTTGAGGGATCCAAAGACAAAGATGGTGGCTTTCACCGTGGATGACAAGGTTGGCAGCGGCTAAGCAGAGATCGGCTAAGGCTTGAGGCAAAGGAAACGCAAAAGGAGGAAGAAGAGGAAACTCGAAGAAGAAAGCGTCGGGAAAGAAGAAGGAGCGGGTTAAAAGAGATCTGAGTCGAAACGGTACCGTTTCAGGTATAACTATTCATACTTTTTTCCATCTAAGTTTGTATTGTTGCAATTTAATCCTCTTCCATGTTGTGTTAAGCTTTGTTTCTTCCTGTTTGTGTAAATTTGGGACTGTTTTATTGTGATTTATGCTAAATGATCCATGTTTAATTGATTGGTGCATGTTTATAGTAGATCTAGTCTTTATAGTGTTAGTTTATTAATTAAAATGTTAATTTTGTTTGAAATTTGAATTGCTAGTGTAAATTTTCATCTTTTTGATAATAGAATATAGTGATATTGATATTAGGCCAAAAATAAAACTTTGGAGATAAAGCTTGGATATTTAAATTAGAATTGACTTAAATTGATCTTTGATTCCTTTTTGAACTAATTTTAATTATAAAGGTTAAACCTTTTACTTAAAAGCTGAGTTTTCGAATTAAAAAATACCTTGGAAATATAATATTTTCATCTAAAAATCAAGTCTTTAAGTCAAATGTATAATTTTTGGATTGAGATTAGTTTGGAAAATGATTGAATAGTCTTTTTGGAGTTGAATCTAATTTAAAAATTGAAGCTTTGAGGTTGAGTTAATTAAGAAATCTAATTTAATTCATCTAAGGACCTTAATTTTTATTCTTTTTCTTTTAAAGACCTGAACCTGGATTCTTATCCTTTGACTTGTGCGATGAAGTCTTTGATTGAAGATTTTGTTTGTCATTTGATCCCTGATCCATGTTATTGGTTTTCAGTTTATGCTATTTGATCTCTAAACTTTACTGATCGTTAATTTTATGTGCAGAAATATCCTCGAATTGTCCAATTTGGCCCTTACCTTTCAATTTCTTTTAATTTATTTGTTAGTTTAACTTTAATTTAATTAAATCTTTGGGTTTTGTAATTAATCTAGGTTAGCTTAATAATTAGTAATTAAGAATTTGCATTTCATATTTATTTTCAGCAAATTTAATTGATACATGGCATGCCACTAAATGACAGTTGATTACCGTAGCCTTCCGAAGAAGAGGCTTTTAGTGTGTGGTCGAGTATTCGGGGCCACTGATTGTCTCCGAGGATGAGACGGTTCTTCTCGGAATGCGTCGGGGTTCCGAGCATATATTACGGGAAGGGCTTTCAATACCCGGGATACGTGAGTGAACTTTTAATAATCGGATTTTGCATTCATCATTTCATACATGCATTAATTAAGATTTAGGTTAAGAAATCAAAGAAAATCCAAAAAAAGGGAAAAATCAGAAAATTAAAAGATGCAATAAAAGTGTTTTCAAAAATGTTTTTATCAAATCTGTTCTCTTATTAAGTTTTCAAAAATTTAAAAATTGGTAATTTAAGAGTTTTCAAGGTAAGCATCTTCAAAAAAAGAACTTTTTTTAATTCAAACAATTCCGAAAGAGGGTTTTTGGAAAGTAATAAAATCAATCAAATTTAGAAAAAATCCAAAATGAAAAAAAAGAGTTTTGTCACAGCATTTTCAAAATTTCTTCCTGGTGCGGAAGATTCAACAAGAGAATAAATAGTGAAAGAGAGTTGAAAGAGGAATTAATCGACGATCGTTCGATTATATTCTTGAAAATTCTCGACATCTAAACTTGTTTTAAAAAACTTTTCTTTTTTCTTTTATGACATTTTCTATTAACAAACAGGACTGAGATAAAAGCAACCTTAGTATTACACCCATTAGATTTTGTTTAGACTAGAGGTATCGTCGTTTGACGAGCGTCTCGAGGGTCCTAATCCTTCCCCGAGCGTACCGACTCCCGAACCCATAGACCCTGATTAAGCAGACCGTGTTAGGTTTAGTATTACATTCGCCAAGTTTAGGTTAATATTAGACTTAATAACATGGATAGGTGGTTAATCACACCTAGAAAAAAGATTAGTGGCGACTCCCTCCTCTTTTTCCAAAGTCGTTTCGGCAGGGTTTCCCGGACCCGAACGTTTCGACATTCTCAAGAATGCACCGGTTACAATCCATCAAGATAAGCAAATATGACATTAAAACAGAGAATTAAGAAATACCCAAAAAGAATTCATATATAAGCACAAAATCTACCCATGAAATAGTCAAGAGATCAAATTAAAATCCTACATTGGAGAAGCCACTCAGGAATTGAGTGACCCTCAAAACCATAAAGAAAACAGAAGAAAACTTAGCTAATTAAGGTCTGAGCGGCAGCTCTCCTCCAAAGAATAGAATAGAATGAGTTGTGTGTGTTCTATTATGAGAGTAAGGTAGGCTATTTATACTAGAAAACTAGGGCAAATTAACCTAGGGCTAAATAGACTTTTAAGCACATAAAACCTCCTCCAAATTAGGTTAATTTTCGTCCTCCAAGGCTGGGCTAACTCTTCGTACTGAATTATACCAATCTGGGCCGAAATCCATGGGCTTTTCACATTCAGCTTTCATGCAGAAACTTCAGGGGTATTTTCGTTATTGAAAACAGCCAAACTGGAACTCGAGCATAAAAGAAAACTTGTAGATCTTTGAGTCAGCTTTCCAACGCATCTTGAATCATCTCAATTGGACTTCTGTAGAGAAAGTTATGATTTTTCTCCCAAACTGTCGCTGAAATTGGAATCAATTGAAGAAGCTTCAAGAGAAAGACATCAACTTGTACTGGAATTGGCAGGCTTGACTGTCCCTGGGCGTCCAGATGAAATGCCTAGCCGCCCAGGTTAACAATCTAGACGCCCAGGTCATCTGGAGAAACTGTTAGCAAGTTGCATCTCTTCTTCACTTGACTTATGTTCTTGATCCTTTCTTCTTGGAAACTTGTTGCATTGATCTTCATGGCTTCTTCAAGCATCAAATTAAGTTTCAAAGAGTCTTCAATCTTGAACATAAAATTTCCAAAATCTTCTCGAGTAAATATTTGTGTCAAAATTCCATCAAAATAGCTCCAAAAAGTAGGAAAAATAGTACTTTTCCACTTTTCTTATCTTCAAGACCTAAAATCACAAATATTAACAAATTGAGATATAATCAAGAACAATCAAGTATAAATAGACCTAAAAACATAGGAAAATGACCCTAAAAATGTGTACTATATTGGTCTGATCATATTTCCCCCACACTTGAACTTTGCTAGTCCTTTAGAAATATCAAATATGTGCTTTCTTTCAAAATAAAAACAGTTCAAAATCATTTTCAATTTGCATACACATGTTAAAGAACAACTTAATCATGAAATCAAGGATGACATAGAACAATGAGAATACTTAATTCTAAAGACCAAGTAATAGCAAACATCATCATTCTTAAGTAAGTATGATAAAAGAAGTTCAATTCACTCATCATTCATTGACATCACATGACCATAACTAACCATAGGCTTGAATATACATCTATTTTCAAAGGAAAAGTAATATCATGGATATTTATCAAAAATTAGAATGGGTTAAAAATGATGGCTTATTTTTAAGAGAACAAGGTTACTAACCTTAGAAGTGTTCATGGTCCCTCTTATTTTTTCAGAGGGACAATACTTCCGCAATTCCATGCCTCTAATCCTCTTTTAGGGTTACTAACCTTCATATTTTTTTTATTTTTTTTAAGAGTACAACTATGGAAAGATCAGAAGTATCTATTCTCCTCTTTCATGAAAACACTTCTTTTGAAAGATTTTAGCTACCCTTCTGATCGAGCTCAAATTATGCATGTTTTTATAGCTATTTTTCTATACTTTTTGCTATTTTTATATGTATTTTTACCCTATTTTGCTAGTATTTGTGATTTTAGGTCTTGAAGACAAGAAAAGTGAAAACTTATTGTTTTTCACTCTTTTTGGAGCTATTTTAGTGACTTTTTACTCAACTATGGATTTAGTCATTTGGAATGAAGAATTGAAGATGCGAAGTTCGTGATTGAAGATATTTTGAATATTTGAAGATAATTGAAGAATTAACTCAAGAAGTAAAAATTGAAGATTTGGAGCTTTATTTGCAAAGGATTGAAGCCAAGCCAGAAGAAGCCCTGAAGTTGAGGATTTTTGGATAATTTATATGGGAATATACTCAGCTCATATAAACCTATAATTGGAGTTAAAATCCCAATTAATAGGCCTAATATCCAAAAGA
The DNA here is from genome assembly GCA_001974805.1 of Corchorus capsularis. Taxonomy (NCBI): domain Eukaryota; kingdom Viridiplantae; phylum Streptophyta; class Magnoliopsida; order Malvales; family Malvaceae; genus Corchorus; species Corchorus capsularis. The sequence goes on along the minus strand of AWWV01013918.1, from coordinate 55,358 downwards.
ATATCCAAATCCCGCAATAATCCCGCAGATTTGCGATATAAGCCCGGTTTCCTCCCTTGTGAAAATTCTTCGGTGTTCTTCTTAATTGTTGTGAAAATTTCTTTTTCTTGAAAGAAAAGAAATCCTTCACAGGTAGACCAGCATGATCAACTTCCTTATTCCCTCTTATCACTTGTTGCATGTAGGCATTCTTCACCTTCTTCCAAAGCTCTTGGGAGATTGTTCTTGCTTGGATTCCAGGCTTGGTGTCAATATCCTCTTTAGGAATTGCGGCAACTAAAGCTAAAATCTCATGGCAATCTTCACGTGTGAGTCTTCCTTGAAAGTTTTTGGAATAAAACGTCTCACCAAGGTTTTGAAATTCAGCACTCATGTTGTAAAATTGAGCATCGAAATCACCCATGTTGTAGGCCATATCGACACAATCAATTGATCAAAAGAGAAAGTTTAAAATTTCTACACAACTCAAAACAACAACTAGTTAGTTCTCTTATTTTAATTCATCAAAAATTAATTAACTAAACATGAAATTGAGGCATAATCGATTAAGAACAAATCTGGAAAATTAACTTGAGAAGAAGAAAAATAGAGCTTACCAATCTAGCCGTAGGTTTGAAGTGAAGAAAACTAAAGGGCTAGGTCTCTTTATATAGGCAATTAATTCTAAACCTAATTGGATTTTATTTACTTGATGAGAAAGTAAAAGGAAAGTTCTAAGAAAGTCCTAAATATACTTAAACCTGATTGGAGAAGAATAAATTCGGATTGGATTTGAATTTAACTCAAAATCCTTCCCAAATTTGGATTCTGAAATTTTTGGAATGTCAGGATACAGCTGGGTGGCTAGCATCTCAACCTGGGCGCCTGAAGTACTTACCTGGGTGCCCGGGAACTATCGGGGTCCAGTTTTGTGCACTTGATAATGCGCTTGGTGGCTCCCTGATGCTCCTGGTTTGTGGCCGCCTGGGTGATTAGCATGTGCGGCTGGGTGCCTGGCCTTCTGAGTTGGGTGCCCAAGCTGAACACGTATTTCACCTCCATATTTCACCTTCTTTGCTTACCTAAATTGCTTCCACTACTTCACAAAATAAATTTGTGAAATTGCATAAAATGTTATCAAGCAAAGAGTGATATGAAATTCCAAAAATTCTTCAACAATCATAATCTAAATAAATTCAAGAGTTAGAATTAAGTATACTCCCTTCTTCTTTGGCATTACCATTTAGCAATAGGTCTTTGTATCTATAAAATCAAGCAAAAAGAGAATTAGTTCAATTAATAATGAATGTTAAAAATAAAATTATAAAGAAAAGGGTTAGAGAAAATTAGGTTGCCTCCCAACAAAGCGCTTGTTTAAAGTCATTAGCTCGACTTTCCCAAGGTTATTTTTTGAGAGTTGGTGGTTCGTAGGCCGGTTCTTCTAATTCCATTTCTTCAAGCCAATATGTTTGTGCACGTTCAAGAAAGGGCTTTAATCGATGTCCATTGACTACGAAAGTGATTGGTTGGGATTTGTCTAGAAGTTCCACTGCTCCACTAGAGAATACTCTTACGACTTCATAAGGTCCTCTCCATCTTGATTTCAGCTTACCAGGGAAGAATTTCAGGCGACTATTGTATAGCAATACTTTTTGGCCTTCATGAAATGTCTTCCTTAGTATTCCTTGATCATGTCACTTTTGTCTTCTCCTTGTAAATGCTTGAGTTTTCATAGGCTTCATGCCTAATCTCTTCAAGTTCATTCAATTGAAGTTTCCTTTCGAGACCAGCTTGATCAAAATTGAAGTTACATTGCTTTATTGCCCACCATGCTTTATGCTCTAATTCCACAGGCAAATGACATGCCTTTCCATATACCATTCTATATGGAGACATACCAATTGGCGTCTTGTAAGCAGTACGATAAGCCCATAAAGCATCTCCTAGTCGTAAACTCCAATCTTTTCTATTCACATTCACTGTCTTCTCAAGAATTAACTTCACTTGACGATTTGACACTTCTGCTTGACCACTAGTTTGACGGTGATATGCAGTAGATACCTTTTGGGTTACTCCATATTTCTCTACTAGTGATTGAATGATTTTATTGCAAAAATGCGTACCTCTATCACTGATGAGAGCTCTTGGTAGTCCAAATCGATGAAAAATATTATTCTTCAAGAATTTGGCAACAGTCCTTGCATCATCCTTTTCTGTGGCAATAGTTTCAACCCATTTGGATACATAATCCACAACAAGTAAGATGTAATCCTTCTTACATGATGTAGGAAATGGTCCCATGAAATTGATTCCCCAGACATCAAGTACTTCTACCACCACGTGTGGTGTTTGAGGCATTTGATTTCTTCTAGAAATATTGCCTACCTTTTGACATTGTGCACAAGTCTTGCAATATTCATAGGAATCTCGAAAAATTGTTGGCCAGAAGAATCCACTGTCCAAAATTTTCCTAGTTGTTTTCTTATGTCCAAAATGACCTCCATATTCAGAACTATGGCAATGATTCAAAATTGAGGGGATGTCTTCGACAGGAATACACCTCCTCATGATTTGATCAGGACCACATCTCCACAAAATTGGATCATCCCAAACATAATACTTGGAATCACTTACTGTTTTAGCTTTAACTCCTCTGGTGGCTTCACAATTGGTTTGGTTCTGAGGGCAACTTTTAACTTATCAAAAGCTTCCTTACAATCATCTCCAAACTCAAAGTCAACATCCTTTTGTAATAATCTACACATCGGAGTAGAAATCTTCGAAAAATCCTTGATGAATCTTCTGTAAAATCCAACATGTCCTAAGAATGATCGAATATCTCTTACACAAGTTGGATAAGGCAAACTTTTAACTACTTCAACCTTTGCTTTATCAACTTGCAATCCCTCCTTTGAAACTACATGTCCTAATACAATGCCTTGCTCTGCCATAAAATGGCATTTCTCAGCATTTAACACTAGTTTGGTTTCGACACATCTTCCGAATACAAGTTTCAAGTTATGTAGGCACTTATCAAAATCATCTCTATAGACTGTGAAATCATCCATAAATACCTTCATTCTATCTCCTATGAAATCTTGAAAGATGCTCATCATATACCTTTGAAATGTTGCAGGTGCATTACATAAACCAAAAGGCATTCTAGTGTAGGCATACGTACCATAAGGGCATGTGAAAGTAGTCTTCTCTTGAACTTCAGGGGCAATTGGGATTTGGAAGTACCCTGAATAACCATCTAGAAAACAGTAGTAGGCTCGACAAGCTAATCTTTCCAACATCTGATCAACGAATGGAAGTGGGAAGTGGTCTTTCCTTGTAGCAGAGTTCAATTTTTTATAGTCGATACACACCCTCCATCCATTTTGCAATCTTTGAGGAACTAGCTCTCCATCCTTGTTCTCTACAGCGGTGAATCCAGACTTCTTAGGCACTACTTGGACAGGGCTTACCCATTTACTATCTGAAATAGCATAGATGAGACCAGCTCATAGTAGCTTAAGAACTTCTTCCTTGACAACTTCAGATAGATTTGGATTTAACCTTCTCTGGGGTTGTCTAACAGGAACAACATTGCCTTCCAAAATAATCCTATGCATACATACTGAAGGACTGATTCCCTTGATGTCAGCAATTGTCCATCCAATGGCTTCCTTATGATCCTTCAGAACTCTGATCAACTTCTCTTCTTGTAAATCAGTAAATTTGCTTGAGATGATCACAGGAAGTGTCTCATTGTCTCCAAGGAAAGCATACTTCAATCCATCTGGTAATGGCTTCAATTTGACTTCAGGTGGTTGCTGAATAGATGGTAAAGGCATAGGCTTTGGCTCCAATCGAACATATGAAATTGATGCCTTCTCATCTTCTTCAGGTAACTCTTCTAAGTCAAGAATAGTGTCCTCTAGTTCTTTTGATAATTTCACCTCTGATTCTTTGACTTCTTCTTTGTCTAAGATGTTCGTGATGATGGTTTCAAGTTCATCCTTGCGATTTATTGAAGCAACCTGGTCAACAAGAATATCAATAGAGTCAATAGCAAAAACAAAATGTTCTTCAACAGGATATTTCATGGTTTTATAAATATTAAATTCAAGGTCTTCCCCATCAAAATCCAAATTGATCTTTCCATCATGGACATTGATTCTTGCTCTTGCAGTCGATAAAAAAGGTCTTCCAAAGAGAATTGGCATAGGAGGTAATCCTTGGTCATCACTACTCATCTTTAAGATGTAGATGTCAGCAGGAAAAACTAATTTGCCTACTTGCACTAAAACATCTTCAACCTAGCCTTCAGGGCGAACATTAGTTATATCAGCTAGTTGAATGATAAGTTTTGTTTTAACCATTTTTCCTAAACCTAATTTCTCATAAACAGAATATGGCATAATATTAATGGAAGCTCCTAAATCAAACATTGCTTTCTCTATTCTTTTACCCCCTATACTACATGGTATAGATAAAGATCCTAAATCCTTGCATTTATGAGGTAATTTCCTTTGAAAAGCAGTAGAGACATTCTCATTCATAAATACCCAATTCTGACGAAACTCTTTCTTATCAGTGTATAATTGTTTAAGAAATGATACGTACCTGGGAACCTTCTCAATTGTAGCAACTATAGCAACTATAGGAATGTTTACCTCTAATTTGCAAAGCGAATCGAGTAGATCGTCCTCACTACATCTTCTTCTTTTTGATATCAACTTTTGAGGATAGGGTGGAGGTTCTTGAGGAATTTCCATTGGATCCTTTTTCTTCTTCTTTGGTTTCTCTTCTTCCTTTGTAGGAGTTGGAGAAATTTCTGAAGATGAAATTGGATTCTTCTCTTCCTCCACTCTTTCGACAATGGTATTATCATCTTTTGGTAACTCTGCTTGAGGTGTAGAGATCGGTGGCGACATCATTGGAGATGTAGGAGAAACAAGGGGTGGTGGCATCGAAGTAAGGGTCGGTGACTCCATCTCCTTTGCATACCACGATAGATTCTCTTCCATTCCAATTGAATTGACTTCAAGACCTTGCGAATTATGCATTTCAATACCATACTTCATTCCATTCACACTCCTTTGAGTTAAGTTCGAAAAGGTGTGAATAGGTTGGCATGATATTTGGTTTGAAATGGAATTGGTGAATATAGTGGCCAGAGATGTCAATACCGAACTCATATGGTTGATACTCTCTTTCACTTCACCAAAGGATTCTCCCTCCATTGGCTTAGTTGTCGAGTATTCCTCTTCCACATTAAATTGATAAACACCTTTTGCCATGATATTCAGCGATTTTCTAGCTTCTTTTGGAATCTTGTATGTCAAACCTCCTCCACTGGTGGCATCTATGTAAGCTCGATCATCATATAACAATCCATTGTAGAAGTTCTGAATCAAAAGCTCTTCAGGCATCAACTTGCATGGGCTACTATCATACAATTTGTTGTACCTTTCCCAGTATTGGTACCATTTTTCATTTGGAAGTTGTCGACAACTACTAATATCCTTTTGAATACTTGCACGTTTGAACTCTGGAAAGTACTTATTCAGAAATGCTTGCTCCAATTCAGTCTATGAAGTGATGGAATTTGGTGGTAAATTCCAAAACCATCTCTTTGCTTTTCCATGAAAAGTAAGTAGAAAAGTTCGCAGCTTCACTTGTTTAGCAGGCATTCCAGTGATTGCAGCACTCATGATACGGAAAGTTTGTAGATGATCGTATGGATCTTCATGAAGTTCACCACGGAAAATAGGTAACATACGAATCATTCCAGGCTTTAATTCATAGGTCATGTCCATCTCAGAATAATCAATGCAGAGGGGTTTGATTTCAAAATTGAAAATCAAATCTCTCAAAGAGCGTGATTCTTCCATTGTATTGGATTTTCCTGCAAACTAAAGACGATCAAGTGTAAAAATATAAAGAAAAAGAATAATAAAAAGAAAAGAAATTAAAACGCAATTTCTCCCCGGCAACGGCGCCAAAATTGTGATCGGTCGTCAACGAAGCACAAGATAATTTCGCCACAAAAATCTAACTAAGGTAGCTAGGGTAAGTAGGGGTCGAACCCACAGAGAGAGGATTGATTAATTTCTTATCTAATCAATTATAATAAAGAAAACAAGACTAAAAATATAACTAAGGAAAATTAAATCTATGGTAGCTAATTAAGAAAACTAAAGCAAATTGTAAAGGAAACCTAAATCAATTTCTTATCTCTTCTTCACTTGACTTATGTTCTTGATCCTTTCTTCTTGGGAACTTGTTGCATTGATCTTCATGGCTTCTTCAAGCATCAAATTAAGCTTCAAAGAGTCTTCAATCACGAACATAAAATTTCCAAAATCTTCTCGAAAAGTTCTTGTAAATATTTGTGTCAAAATTCCATCAAAATAGCTCTAAAAAGTAGGAAAAATAGTACTTTTCCACTTTTCTTATCTTCAAGACCTAAAATCACAAATATTAACAAATTGAGATATAGTCAAGCATAATCAAGTATAAATAGATCTAAAAACATAGGAAAATGACCCTAAAAATGTGTATTATTTTGGTCTGATCATTGGACCAAGCCTAGAAACAAAATACTAAGAACCTAAGTCACCAAGTGAATAACTAAGTACACATAGTGTGCAACGACCAAACTTCCGATGGCAATACCTCCGCCATTCGGGCTCCGTTCACGACAAGCCTTATACCGGTGTAAAGCTCATTGAGTTTTCTACAAATTTCTTGTTTTACACTTTTTCATATTAAAAGTATTACATGGCTAAAAACACCTTTAAAGTTACTGTCACCTTATCCACATAATTTTCCAGATTTTTGCGATTTCTAACCCAATTTTGATCAGTCCATAACACTTCCATTTTAACACCAAATTCACCTTATTTTATGTCATTAGAAAGTTTGATATGTCTACTTTGATTTCATCCTTGCACCGAAACCTAATTTTTCTCCAAACTAATGAAAGTTCAAATTGAACCAAATCTGTCCAAAACTCGCACCACAAAGTGACAGAATTTTCAGTGCTGAATAGTGTGAATATGGTGGGGAATTGGAAGAAGGCTATTTCTGGGAAACTTGTAGAGGACGACATAGTCTACGTACTTGCAAACCAAATTTGAGATGAAACAAAGTTCATTTGCCCTTCCAAAACATAGAATTACAGAAGCATGAAGAATGTTCCTATGTGCAGGAAGTCTAACTCTCGTCCAAGTTCAATTCTTATCAACATTTCAAGTACCTGTAAGCTCAATTCAACTTACCATGGTAGTTTCCAGAGTCTATAAACTTCAACCATGAAATTTCCAAGCTCAAGAACATGTAAATCCGAACCTAGGCATAACAATTACATTATTAATCAACACAAGTGAAGTGGGATTTCATGAATTTGAATTACTTAACCTTGGAGGAATTGAGACCCATGAATTACAGCCCCATTTTCATGTAGAATCTTAGCTTCAACTTCAAATTTAAAGGAAGTTTGATGTTAAGAAGGGAGAGTGCTTCACTATGAAGCCATTGCATGTGACATGCAATGGAATTAGAGCAAGAAAACTTAGAGAGAGAGAGTGATCGCTGTCGTCAAGCAATTATAAAACAAAACCTAATAAACTCTAACTACAGTAGCTAGGACAAGTCAGGGTCGATCCCACAGAGAAGACACAAGGCTGTTAACTAATCAAAACAACTCAAGAAAACAAACACGTTAAGAGCACCAAATTATAAGAAAGCAGATAATCAAACAACAACCTAAATTAACTATGAAAGTAATATGAAAACAAACAATACCTTCCTACTTATCCCCACCTAAGTTGAAATTAATCAAAGATACCATGGATCACGGATCAACAAATTACCAATTAGATTAAACAAGTCATTGGCTAGGAATTAGAGTACTAGTTATTCTTCTTCCTAATATATTTATTATATAAGCTAAATCAGTACTAGTTATTCCTGATTAAACAACCTTTTATCGATTACCAAATTAGCTACTAGTTATTCACCAATTAAGCAATCAATAAAGCATTAAGAACAATAGATACACCAAACATATACTTATGATTACTAGTTATTCATCAAAGAATAAGATCAATACTAAACCCAATTTAATACTTCAATTACAAGTTATTCATTGAAAATACCAAATCTTGCTAATAACAATTAGATTCAATTACTAGCTATTCACCAAATGTAATCTAGCAATAATCACCACAATTCCACCTATTAAGGCCGACAACTTAACAAGTTGAATTATAGAAATCTAAACAACAATTCCAGGGTTAGTATGAAAACACGCTTAAAGAGATTAATTAATCAAATCAAATCCAGCCAATCATACATACAATGATAAATCAAAGCATGCATGATAGATTATCATCAACTCATCAATCAATTGAATGAGAACTAAAGCACAAGATCTCACCATAGATCAGATTGATTAATTCATAGTAAAGGGGTTCAAAGTAGAAAAGTATAAGGAAAACTTACTCACTCATGGTTGAAACAACAATGAGAAGTGACTTACAAGACAAAGAAAAGAGAGAATTTCGTCCTAAGTATGGCAGCCCCCAAGGGGCGGCAATCCAGAGGAAATTCCTCCCTAAGGTTCTGCACTTTCTGACTTCTTATCAGTTATGACAAATCCTAAGATAATTCTACCTATTTATAGGCGAACCTAGGACACATCCTACCCTTTATACAATCAATACCAGTCCTTGGATGTGGCTGTACAAAGGGTAAGATAGACGTCTAATTTCCTAATCCTACTCTAACTAGGATTTACATCAACTTTGTCTCCAAGCAAGGACTCTAACTGGTTGTAGTAGATCATCCTCATTAATTAGGATCCTTGCTTGGCCAATTGGAGTGCTTCACATCACCATATACAGCTGCAAATCCCGTACAAGCAACATCCAAGTCGGTTTAGGTACTTTCCCAAGTTGGTTAGGAATGCTGTCAAAACTGTCCAAAATACTTCAGGGGCATTTTTGACATTCTTAAAGGTAGAATTGGACTTCTAGGTCAAAATCAAAGTTGTAGAGCTTGGAGTCCTATTTCCAACGGTATATCATTTGCATTTTTTTGAGTTCTGGATCAAAAGATATGAATTTTATACCGAAACTGCACTTGTGAATCCTTCGTTAACTAGGATTTGAAATTTCTCCATCATCAATTATTTACTGCATCATAATTGCTGATTGGGCTTGGAACTCTCCTTTGGGCTTTAAGACATCTGAATTGGGTTTAGAGAAATCAAATTTGGGTCTCTAATGATTAAGGCTTCCTTCCGAGCTTCATAGGTTCAAACGGGGCCTGATGGACCTACTGGGCCGGAATGGGGCAAAATCAGTATTTTCTCCAAATTGATCCAAAATTGCTCCAAATCTTTATCTTCTTAAATAATAGCTCCAAATGGGCCTGAAAACTCAAATATGAGAAATATGAGGTTAAATAGATACTTATGACTACCAAAAAAGGTAAAATCATATAGAAAATAAGTATTACATTTGGTCTTATCAGAGAGCTTGGGTGGAGAGCTTCAATGGAGGCTTAGAGAGAGAAATAGCTGCAGGAAAAATGCATAAAATGGCTTGCCAAGAAGAGTTTGGTTACTTTTTATACTAACTACAACCAAGTCCTTCAAGCTTTACTAATTAAAGAAATCACCCCTTCATTTAACCTTCTCTCAATTGAACCCTAGCTTCCAAATCCTCAATGTTGTCAATCCCATAACAATAGTCCCTAATTAATTTACAAAACCACTAAACCGTTAAATAATATATTTATTCATTTTTCATAATTCGAAATTACTAGAATTAATTTGGCAGTCGACAAAATTCGTTGCTTTTATTTGATCCTCATTCAACATAACTAATTCAAATTCTCAAAACCAATTATTAAATGTTGATTGCTTCTCTAATCCAACCTCGTGTGTCGCTTGTGACATTAATCACACGTAGCTTAAGTAAAAAGATGAAATTACCCGTAGTTCTAGTGCACAATGTTGCATTTTTCAACCTTTTTAGATTGTTGAATAATATTAACAAATTGATGGTGTCTATAAGAAGTAACTAATTATTAAGTCAACAAGTTATAGTAATGTTTTACTAAATTTCTAACTTAATTATAGATTGATTTATTTTAATAATTTAATAATTATTTACAATAAATTTTGAAAATTTATACAAATTTAGACATTTAAAAAAGGAAAATTATACAATACATTGTCAGTGGAGTTTATCAGATAACACATACGGGGTTATCCTTTTCATGTCTTATTAAGGTGTTTTTATGATTATTTGAGGTGATATGCTACTTAGTTTGTTCCGTTATGTGTTTTAGGTGCTTAAAAGGAGAATTGAAGACAAAGGAAACATAATGGAGCAAGGAAGTAGATTTCCTGTATCAACCTGGAATGGGTCGAAATCAACCTCTAACTCAACCTCCGCAGGGTCGAAATAGGCTGCAAAATCAATTAAAGCAGAATTTGGATCACGTGGGCTTAACTTTGCTTTGGGCTCATAATTTGACCAGCTAGGTCATGTTTGGGCTTAGGAAATGATTTATGACCCACATTAGTTATTTTAGTTGCTTTTGGGCTTTATGGCAATATTGTAAAATTGCCAAAACTTAAGAAAATTAGGTTGACAATTAAATAGAGGCCGCATGCCTCAATCGAATTTAGCTTTGGAATTTCCAAAATTTTGCTTTGGCGTTGAACGTAGATTTTGGGACGAAGAGTGAAATAGAGAGAACGACTCTCTCTCGGTTCTTTCTCTTTTTACTCAATTTCATCTTCATGTTTAATCAATATTCTAGTGTTTTTATTTTCCAAAGTATGAGTAGCTAAATTTCCGATTTCCAATTCTAAAGCAAATTGATTCTAGGGTTTTTAATTTATGAGGTTTTGTTCTTAAATCAATTCTTTTAATTGGGTATTCTAATTTTCTCTGTATTGTTGGAATGATTGCATGTTTTAATTAATTAGAAGTGCACCTAGTTAATTTTAATATGTTATCTAAAGTTAGAATTTAATTCCCATATGCAATTGTAGGTTATCAAATCCCTAGTAACAACTTAGAGTAGCCCTCTAAGGGAAAATTAGGACTAAATTGAATGTTGTCTATATTAGTGAGCATTGTTTAGCGGTAGCTAATATTTTTCTAGTTCTTAATGCAATAAATTACTTGAACCTGGTAGACGATTGGAACTAGGTTGGTATATTTATTAGGATTTGGTTTAGGACTTGCGTCATGAGTAATGAGGAATAAGGAAAAATAGGGATTAATTGGCATTTAGCATTTAATCTACGCTACCTATCTAATTAGAAGAATTTACACTTTGTACCAATGATTAAATTAACTATCTATGAATCAATGCTTTAGAATTGGAATTTCCATAAAGTGATATCTATTTCTTGATTTACATTTTCTGAATATTTACATACTTGCAATTTACTTTTTATTGCATTTAGTTCATAATCAAAATCAAAACCCCCCCATTTTTACTTTAAACTTGTTTGGTTAAGTAGTTAATAGCTTTAACTACCTTGGGATTCGACTCGTATTTACCTAGCTATAAGTTAGAGAATTACAATTATTATTTGGTGTGTTGCGACGCGCATCAAATTTTTGGCGCCGTTGCCAGGGAGTTAAGTAGATTAGCTATTTTTCTCTTAGTTTAGTTTGTTTTAAAATTTTTACTTTTAGACTTTTATTTCTCTTTTCTATTTGGTTGTTTTTAATTTTTGTTTGTTTAGTTTCCAGGTAGTGCATGGCCCGTAGAACTGAAGGATTATAACCTGAATACGAATATAATCCTGAGATTGAAAGGTTTGCACAAAATCAAAGGAGAAGAAAAATTCAAGAAGGTCAACAAAAGATGGATGATCAAAATGGAGTGAATAATCGTGTTGGAGATCCACCACCACCACCTCCTCCTCCACCAATTCTTCCACCTCAAGATCAGAATCGGAATGAACAGTTACCACCTCCTGTACCACTGGCAAGGGTGGTAGACAATCGGCCTATGAGGGAGATCATGGCCCCTAACTTGAACAATCTACCGCTCTGCATTCAGTATAATAGGCTGCAAGCTCCATTTGAACTGAAAACAAGATTCATTAATTTATTGCCTAAATTTAATGGATTGTTTGGGGAAGATCCTATTAAGCATATAAAACGCTTTCTAATGATTTCTTCTTCTACAGGACCACCGGGAGTTGAAGAGGATGAAGTCAGGATGCGTGCTTTTCCTCTTTCACTTGAAGGAGCAGCAAGAGATTGGTTGGATGACTTACCAGTCGGAAGCATTAACTCTTGGGCAGCTTTCCTTGCAGCATTCTTTGAGAGATACTTCCCTGCTGCAAAGACATCTCTGATTCAGAAACGGATTGTTGGAATTGAGCAGATGGATGGTGAGAGCTTATATGAATATTGGGATCGATTCAACAAGTTGGTGAATAGTTGTCCTAACCACATGTACTCAGATCTTCAATTGTTGCATGCTTTCTTCAATGGACTCTTGGTGATGGAGAAGAAATTACTCAATTGCTCTGCTGGTGGAGATTTGATGCTTAAGAACACCGATGAGATTCAGAGGCTGATAGAATCTCAAGTTAGGGCTTCTCATGGGTATGGAATTGATGAACGGAAAGTGCATAAGGTGAAGGAAACCAACATTAGCACTTCTAGACTGGAGCAACAAATTTCTCAGCTTACTTCTTTAGTGAAAAAACAATTGGGCATGAGCAACAATCAAACAGTATGTGGTTTATGCGCTTCAATTGATCATCACACTGATGCCTGCCCCACCTTATTTGATGATCAGGTTGAAGAAGCCAATGCAGTTGGATATCAGGGTCCCTAGCAGAGGACTAATCCATATCCCAACACTTATAACCTTGGGTGGCACCAACATCCAAACCTAAGGTATGGTAACCCCAACAATGCCATCAGGCCACCCTACCAACCTCAATCTGTCCAACAAAACGTTCAAGGTCAACCAATAAATCAAGGGTAGAGTTCAAATTTTGAGGCAATGTTGCAAAAGATGGTTGAAACTCAGTTACAATTGAATGAAGGCCAAGTGAAAATAAATGAGGCCTTGTTGAGACATGATGAGGAGCTCACCAATCTTAGGAATCAAATGGGGCAACTTGCCACTGCCGTGAGTAGGATAGAGAACCAACTTTCTAGAAAGATTCCCTCTCAAACCATTGACCCAAGGGCGGAGCTTAAGGCAATTACCCTTAAATGTGGAAAGCAAGTTGGTGATCTTCGTGAATTTGAGAACCTTGGTGATGGAATTGTTGAAAGGGGTAAGAAAACACTTTCTGACTCGACCCCGAAAAGGGTCGAACTGGACCCTGAGGAAGGTCGAACTGGTCAAGAGGAGGAAGAAAACCTGATTCAACCCTCTGGAAGGTTGAACTCGACCCCTGACGGGGTCGAAACAGAAATTTCTCCAGATGGTGCTAGTCCTTCTAAAGGTCTTCGAAAGACTAGAAATGGAAATCCTTCTTCAAATACTACAAAGGTAAGTCCTTCAACTCTTGTGAATAAGGATTTAACACTTAATACTAGTGCTCTTCCATTTCTATCTAGGTTTTCTAAGCAGAAAAAGGCTGAACAAGAGAAAGACATTTGGGAGACATTTCGGAAAGTGCAAGTGAACATTCCCCTCATCGATGCTATTAAGCAAGTTCCTCGACATGCAAAGTGGCTCAAGGAGCTATGCACCAACAAGAGGACACCCAAGGGAAATGAGAGGGTAAGTATGAGTGAAAATGTTTCTGCAGTTCTCCAACAAAAGCTTCCTCCTAAATGTAAGGATCGTGGTTCTTTCACCATTTCATGCATCATAGGAAATAATGAATTTGAAAAGGCATTGTGTGACTTCGGTGCTTCCATAAATGCCATGCCTTATTCTATTTATGTTTCATTGAATATTGGTCATCTAATTGAAACCGGCGTGGTTATACAACTCGCCGATCGATCTAATGTTTACCCTGAGGGGCTTGTTGAGGATATTTTGGTGCAGGTGAATGACTTAGTCTTTCTAGCAGACTTTTATGTGCTTAAAATGGAGGAAGATGACCTCGAGCTTAGTCATACACCGTTAATACTTGGGAGACCCTTCTTGAGAACTGCCCGAACAAAGATCGATGTGTTTGAAGGTACTATGACCATGGAGTTTGATGGAAAGATGGTGAAGTTTTACATCTTCGATACTATGCGCTATCCAAGAGGCGTTCATGCCGTATTCTACATTGACATTTTGGATAGTTTGTCTGAAAAGGATATGATGTTAGACAATGAAGATAAGGTTGAGACAGTGATGTTCAACGGGTTTGATAGCAAGTCATATGCGGAACTTGAGTTGGCACCTTGTGAAAAGGTCTGTGAAGTGATTTCAAATTTAAAGACTTTGCCAACCAAGACACATAAGGAAAATTTTCTTTATTTGCAACTTCCAACACCTTCAAGCAAACTAGTTCCTTCGATCATCAAACCACCAGAAATTGAACTCAAACCTTTACCTGCCCATTTGAAGTATTCCTTCTTTAGGGATAATGATACATTACCTGTAAACATCTCTAGCAAACTCACTCCACTCCAAGTGGAAAAACTTTTGAAACTTTTAAGAGAGTATAAAGAAGTAGTTGGGTGGAACATTGCTGACATTAAGAGAATTAGCCCTTCATTTTGTATGCACAAGATCTTGTTGGAAGAAGATGTTAAACCAATCAGGCAAGCTCAAAGGAGACTGGATCCGAACATGGAAAAGACCAAGGCAAGGTGCGATAAAATGGAAATCATGTACTTGGATGCACCAACCTATGTCGACCCTGATGTGAAGTAGAAATTTTATGTCTAGCCAAAGACGTTAAATGACAGGGCTGGATGGGAGGCAACCCATCATTTATATCCTTTCTTTTATTTTTAGTGTTTTGATTTCTTTTAACTTTTTATTAGTGTTAATTTTTTGCATTATAGGTATCGCATTGGAACAATTCTTTATTGCTGCAAAGAGGGAGTTTTCTTCACTTAACTCTTGTTTGAGGTTTATTTGTGAATTTTAAAATTCCATGATTTTATGTTTAACTAATTGTTCCATTCATGCATTTCACATTCTTCATGCATAAATTGCACACGTGCACATTTAGGTAAAACTTTCTTTCTCCGTTAGAATTAATTTTGCTCATATTTTTGGAAGAAAAATTGTTGCGGTGAAAATTACCTGTTTGGACCCGCCTGAAGGTCGAACTCGACTTGTTGACATGTCGAGTTGAAGATGAGAAAAATCTCCTGTGTCGACCTGTAAAAAGGTCCAATTTGACCCTTCTCTGGGCCGATATAGGGATTTATGTACAATTAACCAAAAGTTCCTGAGTCGACCCTAAAAGGGGCGAACTCAACCTTTTTCAGGATGACTCAGGAAAATTTTTAAAATTGAGTCAAAATTTTTATTTTTCAAAGTAAAAAAAAAAACCCCGAAAAGAAAAAAAAAGATTTTTCTTTTATTTTCTTTTCTGACCTAATTTTTATTTTTTTCCCCCAAATTCTTTTCTTCTCTTCCCCGAACTCATCTTCTTCTTCTCCCCTCCACCACCCACTTCATCTTCTTCCTCCATAGCCACCACTTCTCTCTTACACCGGCGACTGAACTCGACACTCTTCTCACTCATCTTCTTCCTCCATAGCCACCACTTCTCTCTTACACCGGCGACTGAACTCGACACTCTTCTTACTCATCTTCTTCTTTTCATCTTATTCCTTTCCTTTTTCTTTCCCTATCTCTCTTCCTTCAACCCAATAACATCATCGCACCATAGTCTTTGTCTCGTCCGCTCGACCAAGTTCTGTTTTCTTTCCTAGAAACAGCCACAGCGCCGCTCACCATCGCCGGCGCTGCCTTTTCTTCCCTCGTGCAAAACCCGACACTGAGCAAAGCGACCCGACGCCAAATCTTCTCTTTCGTCGGCGTTTCTCTTCACCGTCGCACCAGCCACGTCGCTGACAAGCCCCGACGCCGCTCTTGACGCAGCAATGCTTTTCTTTTCCCAAAGAATATCCAATCGCAGCAAACCCAACAATTTCGGTATCTCTTATTCACCTCTGCGATATAAATTTTCAAATTGGAGAACTATTTTTCCAGTTTAATCTTCATAGAACTTAATTGATTGCTTCAACTGCTTCCTACTTATTTTTTTACATGAAGATGAATTTTCTTTTCTCTTTGGAAATTCTTTTGGGTTTTGTGCGTTGTAATTGTCTTTCATGGTATTGAGTACCTTGATAAAGGTAATTGATTGACAGTGATTTTTGCACTCTATGAATTCGTTCTTTTGCCTATTGATGAACCGATGCATTTTCATTAGTCCTTCATACGATTTCAGTCGATTTCAGTTTCATTTTCATTAGACTTTTACTGAAACTTGAAGTCCCTTCTATACTGTTACTACTAGACTTGCGGTTTATTGATAGTTGAACCTTGCTTCAATTTTGTTGTCTTCCTAGTAATATAGGCGTGTTCAAACTTTCAAACCTTATATGTTATTCTTCATATTTTCAGCTTCTAATTGAATGTCATTGAACTCTATGACCTTCACATTGATTTTTGACCTCAATTGGTACTTTGACATTCATAACGTATGCTTTTGAGCTTTGTGAACCCATGTGATTTTAACAGTGTTGCGTGTCATTTCAATCTTTTACTTACTCATTGTTATGATCAACCTTTGCTATTAATGGTTCATTTATACTGGAAATTGAGATAGCATGGGGATGGTGCATATTGGTAACGAAGTTAGTTAGTTTTGCTGTCTTTTTCTTTACTTTTTCGTTTGGCATATAGTTTTACATATAGTTTGCATTATAATATAGCTTGCATTTAGCCTTATTTCGGATTGCATTTAGTTTTCTGTTTTTACGTCTTGTTTCGTGAATTAGATTGATCGAGCCAAAAACAACCCTATTTTTATGGCTATTTTCCTATGTTTTTGGGTCTATTTATGCTCTAATTTAGTTTATTTTGATAATATTTGTGTTTTTAGTCTTTATGATATGTGAAATTGGAAATTGTTAATTTTCACTACTTTTGGAGCTATTTTGATGACTTTTTACACAGATATGAGTAAAGTAATTTGGAGTATAGATTTGAAGATTCGAAGTTCGTGCTTGAAGATTTCTTGAAGACTTAAAGACTATTGAAGAATTATTTCAAGGAGTAAAAATTGAAGATTGGAGCTTTATTTGCAAAGGATTGAAGCCAAGCCCAGAAGAAGCCCGAAAGAAAAGGATTTTTGGATATTTTATATGGGATTATACTTAGGCCATATAAGGTCATAATTAGAGTTAAAATCCCAATTTATGCTCTACAAATCCAAAAGAATATTCAAATCCCGTAATAATCCCGCAGATTTGCGATAAAAGCCCGGTTTCAGCGCAGTCTCGGTAAAAAGGCCATAACTTTCTGCTCAGATGTTCGTTTTAGGCCCGTGAGTAGCCGTTGGAAAGCTAACTCCAAGCTCTACAACTTTATTTTGAAGTGAAAAGCCCAGATCTGCCATCTTCAAGTCCGAATTTCAAGTCGAAGTTTCTGCAGAAATCCAGAAAATTCCAGAATCCTATTTTAACTTGGATTCTACTCTAGGATGACATCTAATCCAACTTGGAGTCTAAGTCAGCCCTAAACCGCCCTATCTATGTTCATCCACTATAAATAGCCACCTTAGGCCTAGATTTAATATATAATTTTATTCTCATAAGATATATTGTTTAGTTAAAGATTTGGAGGAGAAAAACCTAGGAGCCGCCGCCCCCTTCTCTTCCTCATCCATAGATAAGTTCTCTTCTTCTTATTTGTGGATGCTCACTCAATTTATGAGTGAGTAATCCTTTTCTTTTCTCCAATGTAAAATTTAATTGATCGCTTGGCTAATTTCATGATGAGATTTTGTGCTTATATATGAGAATTATTTGGGTATTTCTTATATCTCTGTTTTAATTCTATGTTGCTTGTTTTGATAGGTTGGAGTCGACACTGCCTTGATAAATTAGGTTAACATTAGCTAAATTAAGTCTAGAATTACAACCTCAGATTTAATTGTATGTAGAAATTGGAGAACTAACCCTTCCTTCCAAGAGAGATAAGAATCAATGACCAAGAAATTGCTTGTTGTGCTTGTTAATTACTAGTGCTTAATGCTTTGTTCTTTTGGTAGTTTTTAAGCCCCAAAAGGGAAATTGATTGCTAAGAGAATGATAGGGATATTTTAAGCCCCTAATTTGGTAATTAGGATTAAATTCCAAGCAAGCTATCCAAGGTTTTCATAATTATTAGATATCAATGATCCATGTTGTTTATGTCAAGAGGGAGATTAATTCTATGTTGGAGGGTTTTCTATTTAATTGTTTCTCATAATATTCACTGTTTTTAATTAATTGTTTACTTTAATTTTCTTGATTGTTTTCTTAGTTAATTTTATTGTTTGTTAGATTTAATTTCAAACTCTTCTTCGAAAATCTCTTATTTAATTTTTTTTATTCAAAGAAAAAGGTATACCGATCTCTCTGTGGGTTCGACCCCTACTTGCCCTAGCTATTCTTAGTTAGTAATTGTTGGGATATTTATTTTTATGATTTGCTGACGACCGATCATAAATTTTGGCGCCATTGCCGGGGAGATTGTGTTTTATTTTATTTTTCTTTTCTTTTTCTATTAGATTTGCACTTGATCATCTTTGTTTTGCAGAAAAAAAATTCAATGGCGCAACCACAAACATTACGGGAGCTGAACTTCAACAGTGAGAGGTCGTCGCTTTGCATTGAATATCCTACTTGGGATATGACTTGCAAATTGCCATCAGCAGTAATCCATAAGATGCCTACTTTTCAAAGAGAATTTCATGAGAACCCTCATGATCATCTACATAGTTTCTTTATCAATTGTGCTGCAATCACTGGGATGCCTCAAGAGGAAGTAAGACTTCGAATTTTTCCTTTGACATTAGAAGGAAAAGCGAGAAACTGGTTCATAAGTCTGCCATCAAAATCAATAAATTCTTGGAAGAAAATGGAGGCAGTATTTTTGAGCAAGTTTTTCCCTGAAGCGAAGCGTGCAGATGTCAGAAGGAAAATCACTTCTTGTCAACAACAACGTGGCGAGAAGTGGCACTAATACTGAGAGAGATACAACGAGATCTGTGCAAGTTGCCCTTACCACAACCTGAGTGAAGCACTTTTGATCCAGAATTTTTATGATGGATTACTCTATAATGATCGAATGTATATTGATTCTGCAAGTGGAGGAAGCTTTACACTCAAAACACCGGAGGAAGCAAGGAAGCTGTTCAACACGATGGCTGAGAACGTATACCAGTTTAATGCCACTAATGAAGATATGTCATCCAAATCAACCTACAAATGAACGACTAAACAACCTTGAAGCAACTATGAAGTCGTTAGCCACACAACAAGGGGATTTAGTGAAGATGTTTGCACATATGATGAACAAGCTTTCTCAAAATCCTTCACCACTTCCAGAAGGGCGAATAAACGGAGACAAAGAAAGTTACGGAGTAAAAGCCATTGGAGAAGCTGAACAGTGGTACGCAAATGAGATTGAGTTACCTGATATCCCACTCCCACCTGCAATATTACTACCTGATATACCGCCACCAGTGGCTGTAATCAATGACAAATTACCAATTGAAAAGGAGATTTCAGCCAAACACAAGAAGGATAATCCACTTTCTTCACCAAAAGTTAATCAAATTCAATCAGAAGACGAATGGATGGAGGAGATGCAAGCTAACTATGATCCACTTCCATTCCCTCAAAGGTTTGCACAACAACTAAATTCACTCCGGAAATTAGAGGTAAATATTCCTATGGTTAATGAAATGGCCAAAGTACCAAGGTATGCTTCTTTTCTCAAAGAATTATGCATCAATAAAAGTAAGCATGATAAGAAATATGCTTGCATGAATGAAAATATATCTGCTGCATACCAAAGGAAATTACGACATAAATGCTAGACTTAGGATCTTTCTCTATCCCTTGTGAAATAGGAAAGAATAAGGTAGACAATGCCATGTGTGAATATGGATCTTTAATTAATATCATGCCTTATTCTGTCTATAAGCGATTAGGAATAGAATCTATGCTTGAAACTAATCTTACTATCCAATTTGCCGATAGAACTAACCATAAACCTGAGGGTTTAGTTGAGGATGTTTTAGTGCAGATAGGAGATTTTGCTTTTCCTGCAGATTTCTATGTCCTTAAGATGAGCGAAGATGACCTTTATCTACCTCAATTGCCACTACTGTTAGGAAGACCGTTTCTAACATTAGCAAGGATGAAGTTTGAAGCACAAGATGGAACAATCAGCATGGAATTTGATGGGAAACCAATTACATTCAATATTAATGAAGCCATGAAAGCCCCTGCTGAGATCCATTCTATCTTTGCTATTGACATAATTGATGCCTGCTCTAAATAAGTGCAATCGCTTCACCATGAAGATGAACTTGAATTGGTCCTTACAAAGAGTTTGAATGAAGAAGAAATCAAGGAAGTAGAAGTCCTGACGCCTGAAGATGTAGCAGAAACCATCAGAGATTTGGAGACACTTCTTGCTGTTGCAGAAAAGGAATCAATTTCCTATGTTCAATTGGAACCAACGCCTAAGCCTTTACCATCCATCATTCAACCACCTAAAATTAAGCTGAAATCACTTCCTGAAGTCCTGAAGCATGTTTTCCTTGGAGATAAAGAAACCCTGCCCGTTGTTATTTCAACTAAATTGAATAATTTACAAGAAGAACAACTAATCAGAGTTTTGAAGGAATATAAGGAAGCAATTGGATGGACTGTAGCTGATATCAAAGGGATAAGTCCTACTGTCTGCATGCATAGGATTCGACTTGAAGACAATGCCGTAGCCGTTCGACAGCCGCAAAGAAGACTAAATCCAAACCTTACTGATGTTGTCAAAGAAAAAGTTCTCAAATTACTTGGAGCTGGTCTCATTTATGCTATATCAGATAGTAAATGGGTCAGCCCTGTCCAAGTAGTTCCAAAGAAGTCTGAATTTACCGTCGTAGAAAACAAGGATGGAGAGCTCGTTCCTCAAAGACTGCAGAATGGATAGAGAGTATGTATCGACTACAGAAAGCTGAATGCCGCCATAAAGAAAGACCACTTTCCATTGCCGTTCATAGACCAGATGCTGGAGAGATTAACTTGCAAATCCTACTACTGTTTTCTGGATGGATATTCATGATACTTCCAGATTCCAATTGCGCCTGAAGATCAAGAGAAGACCACCTTTACATGTCCTTTCGGTACGTATGCCTACACAAGAATGCCTTTTCGTTTATGCAATGCACCTGCGACTTTTCAACGGTGTATGATGAGCATCTTTCAAGATTATGTGGGGGATAAGATGGAAGTACTCATGGACGATTTCACAGTCTATGGAGATAACTTCAATCAATGTCTCAATAACTTGGAACTAATCTTGAACAGGTGTGTTGAGACCAAATTGGTATTGAATGCCGAAAAGTGTCACTTTATGGTAGAACAGGGCATTGTTCTAGGCCATGTGGTATCCAAAGAGGGAATGCAAGTCGACGAAGACAAGGTTGATGTTGTTCAGAATCTTCCTTATCCAACATGTGTCAAAGATATCCGTTTATTCTTAGGCCATGCTGTGTTCTACAGAAGGTTTATCAAGGATTTCTCAAAGATCTCAGCACCCATGTGTAGATTACTTCAGAAAGATGTAGAGTTCGAGTTTGGAGATGATTGCAAAGAAGCATTTGACAAATTGAAGGCCACCCTCACCACCACTCCAATTGTGAAGCCACCTGATTGGAAACTACCGTTCGAGATCATGTGTGATGCAAGTGACGTTGCTATTGGAGCTGTTCCAGGTCAGAGAGTTGACAAAGTACCACATGTTATCTATTACGCTTCAAGAACTCTAGATGCTGCTCAGAAGAACTACACCACCACAGAAAAAGAGATGCTTGCCGTTGTCTTTACCTTGGAGAAGTTTCGACCATATATTCTAGGATCTAAGGTGATAATATACTTCGATCATGCTGCATTGAGATATCTTATGTCAAAGAAAGAAGAAAAAGCTAGGCTTATGCGATGACTTTTGTTATTTCAAGAGTTTGATATCGAAATAAGAGATAAGAAAGGAGCCGAAAATGTCGTTACCGATCACCTAAGTAGAATTGAAGGCAAGGTGGAAGAAATCGCATCCAATGAAGCACTACCCTTTGAAGACTTGTTTGCTGTTTCTCAACTTCCCTGGTATGCTGATATTGTCAATTACTTGGTTGTTCGTGTGAGACCCCGACCCAAGATTTTCTATATATTATTTTGGGCCCAAATACATCTTAACTTATGGGCTAAAAACCCACTAAGTAATTAGCATAGTTAGTCATAGATATAATATATACACTTTCTTTCAAAACTAGGGTTAGACAAATTGGGAGAAGAGGGAGAACGGCCAGAGAGTTTTGAAGACTAATTTCATCAATTTTCCATCATATTTTCGTGCTAAGAGGTTAGTTTTAACAACTTCTTAATGTTTTCACCTCGTAAGCATGCATTATGGTGGGTTTTGGTTTGAAAGAGAGAGAATTCCGGTCATCGGCCGCCAACCGGTGAGCCTCCGGCCACCAAATTGGTATCAATAGATTCCTTTAATCATGAGGAGTGACAACGCCACACACTCACGAGGCGAACCCCAAGAGCGTGTAAGGCTAACTATCATTTCAAATTCCAAAATAATTAAAGGTCTAAAATCTTTAAAATATCTTAAACCAAAATTAATCTTACATTCCCAATAATAAATGTTAAACAATAGCGGAAGCGGTTCAATAACATAAATAGAATTCTAAAGTCTAACTTATTCATCCTAGCGCACTCTCCCAAATGCACCCCAATGCTCAATCGTCATCACCTGAAATATATTAACCACATAATGAGCTAAAGAGCCCAGTAAGTAACAAAACCTAACTAGACGGATTAAGCATTTAAAACCATTTTCTCACAATATCTAGCAAAACAATATTTAATAACCAATTTTTCAATCACAATCAACAATAAAAACATTTCAATAGAGTTCTTATCAGGCTGCCATGATACACGATATCACGATACACAATATTTCAACCGATCGGTAATAGATTCCGGAACCACCAACAGTTTAACCACCTGAGGCACGGGTCCACTATGCAGCCATCAAAGTCCCCAAAAGCCAATTTTCACAATCTCAAATCAATTTCACAATACCACGATTCCAAATCAATTTTACATTTCATGCTTGACCCATTTTACGAAACCATTTCAATAGTTCAAAAACAATAAAACATCAATCATTTTGAAAATAACCAGAAAGGTTCGGAAACTTACCTGATTAGCAAAGCAATCACAACACAAAATCCACAACAAGATAAACACAATCACAATCCTAACAATTTATAACTATTCGTTAGAAACGGAAATTATACACAATAATTATGCATGCTCAATCTACCCTTCAACCAATGCTAAACAACATTGGGGGACCGCTAAAAATTTATTTTCAAAATATTTAGAAAACACACACATGAAATTTTCCACATTTAACTCACTTTTACTATCTAAATAACCACTGAAAATAGATTTCGAAATTTCAAGAGAGTGGACCTCCATTTTAAAAACATAAGAATAATACTGATATTATAATATAATTTTCACCAAAATTTCAGAACCTAACTCTTTAAGATCAAGCCACACTCTCTCAGTCAATTTTCTAAAAAGAATAATTTATATAAAATAATTTGTAATCTGAAAAATCACATAAAACTTCCAGAAAATGATAAATATTTTGTTGAGGAAATCCCCCAAATTTCACTTCAAAAAGACCTAGGGGTGAACTACACTCTCCGATTCAATTTCTGGCTGAGAGTGGGCATCGCCAGTTACTGTTCATCTTCTCCATGATCAAATCTGAAAATTCCAGATTCATCCCATCGACCAGCCATCTTTGGAGCTTCGATTCTCTCTCCTCAAAACACCTATGGAGGTATGGAAAGTATCAATAGACAGAGCTTACATCATACTACAATTACTGTATAAGTTTAGCCTCTAAAGGTCTCCGGTTTGCCGGATTCCGGCAAGGAAAGTAGGCCCACCGATCACAATTTTCAACTTAGGGTTCTTAACTTAATTTAATCATAAGTTTTGATTTACCCAACAAAATTGAGTGATTCCAAGTTCTATGAACTCCTAATGATTAAAGGAATCTATTGATACCAATTTGGTGGCCGGAGGCTCGTCGGTCGGCGGCCGGTGACCGGAATTCTCTCTCTTTCAAACCAAAACCCACCCTAATGCATGCTTACAAGGTGAAAACATTAAGAAGTTGTTAAAACTAACCTCTTAGCACGAAAATATGATGGAAAATTGATGAAATTAGTCTTCAAAACTCTCTGGTCGTTCTCCCTCTTCTCCCAATTTGTCTAACCCTAGTTTTGAAAAGAAAGTGTATATATTATATATATGACTAACTATGCTAATTACTTAGTGAGTTTTTAGCCCATAAGTTAAGATGTATTTGGGCCCAAAATAATATATAGAAAATCTTGGGTCGGGATCTCACATCCTTCCCCCCTAAAAAGAAGTTTAGTCCTCTAAACTTTTACGTACTATTGGTTTCAAATAGTTCAGGATACTTCTCCTTGATCTCCGATTCCAGTTCCCAGGTAGCCTCTCTCTCCGAGTGGTTACGCCATTGCACTTTCACGTATGGAATGGTCCGTCTTCTCAAAACTTGCTCCTTACGATCAACTATCTTAATTGGTTGTTCATCATAAGACAAGTCTTCCCTAAGTGGTAAAGGTGCCAATTCAATCACATGGTTAGGATCAGGAGTAAACTTTCTCAACATCGACACGTGGAACACATTATGCACACCGGACAATGATGGAGGCAAAGCTAGCCGGTAGGCTACTTCTCCAACTTTCTCCAAAATCTCAAAAGGGCCAATAAATCTAGGGCTTAACTTCCCACGTACTCCAAATCTCATCACTCCCTTGGTTGGTGAAACTTTCAAGAATACATGATCTCCCACATCAAACTCCAATGTCCTTCGTCTATGATCCGCATAACTCTTCTGTCGACTCTGAGCAGTTCAAAGACGTTCTTTGATAAATTGAATCTTGTCAACTGTTTGTTGGACAATTTCTGGACCTAAAAGCTTTCTTTCACCTACCTCATCCCAACATACTGGCGATCTACACTTCCTCCCATACAAAGCTTCATATGGAGCTATCTGGATACTCGCCTGATAACTATTGTTATAAGCGAACTCCACTAAAGGTAAGTGGTCATCCCAAGCACCCTTTATATCAATGGCACATGCCCTCAACATATCTTCGAGAATCTGAATAGTTCTCTCTTATTGACCATCAGGTTGGGGATGAAAAGCAGTGCTAAAGTTCAACTTCGTACCTAAGGCCTTATGAAGACTTCCCCAAAATTCAGCCACAAATCTCGAATCGCGATCAGAAACAATTGACATCGGCACTCCATGCAACCTAACAATCTCTCGAACATACAAAGCAGCTAACTTCTCCAATGAATAACCAATCTTCAAAGCTATGAAGTGAGCAGACTTCGTTAATCTATCAACAATCACCCATGCTGACTCATGGCCTCGAGGTGATCTAGGTAACCCAGAAACAAAGTCCACTGTGATGTGCTCCCACTTCCATTCTGGTATTGGAAACGGCTGTAATTGTCCAGCTGGCCTTTGATGCTCCATCTTCACCTGTTGGCATACAATGCATTGTACTACAAATTCACCAATCTCCCTTTTCATGTTGTTCCACCAGTAAGTCTCCTTCAAATCCATATACATCTTAGTCCCACCAGGATGCACAGTATAACCAGAATAATGTGCTTCATCCAAAATCTCTTTCTTTATTTCTACATCATTAGGAACACACAACCTATCACCAAATCTCAAAGAACCATCATCATGGATTCTAAAATCAGACAGAGCACCTGTTTCAATATTAGCTCGGACCTTTTGAAGTGCTGAATCAACCAATTGTGCCTCCTTAATCCTCTCAATCAATGTAGGTTGAATTCTCAAACTAGCCAACATCCCTTCAGTGCCATGTTTCCTAACTCCAATCTCCATCATCCTCAAATCATCCAAAATGGACCTTTGAGAAGTAAGAAGAGCTGTAAGATTGCCATGATTCTTCCTACGCAACGCATCAGCCACAACATTTGCCTTTCCCGGATGATAACTTATAGTTAAATCATAGTCTTTCAACAACTCCAACCATCTTCGTTGTCTCATGTTAATCTCCTTCTGAGTGAAGATATACTTCAAACTCTTATGATCAGTGAAAATCTCACACTTCTCACCATGCAAGTAATGCCTCCAGATTTTGAGAGCAAACACCACTGTTGCAAGTTCAAGGTCATGTGTAGGATAATTTCGCTCATAAGGTTTAAGTTGCCTTGAAGCATAAGCCACAACTTTTCCATTTTGCATCAAAACACAACCCAAGCCTTTCTTCGAAGCATCACTATATATAGTGAATCCTCCACTCCCATCAGGAACAGTTAAAACACTAGCTGAAGTGAGACGTTCCTTCAACTCTTTGAAACTTTTCTCAGATTCCTTAGTCCACTCAAACTTAGCACCTTTTCTGGTCAATTTAGTCATCGGCATTGCAATGCTAGAATATCCCTCCACAAACCTCCAATAGTAACCAGCCAACCCTATTCATCAAATCCATGAAAGCAGCCGGTGCATTAGTTAAACCAAATGGCATAACAAGAAACTCATAATGACCATACCTGGTTCGAAAAGCTGACTTAGGGACATCCTCCACCTTAATCTTCAATTGGTGATAGCCAGACCTAAGATCAATCTTAGAGAAAATTTGGGCTCCCTTTAATTGATCGAAAAGGTCATCAATACGCGGTAAAGGATACCGATTACGCACCGTTACCTTATTCAACTCATGATAGTCAATGCAAAGTCTCATGCTACCATCCTTCTTTTTCACAAACAAAACAGGAGCACCCCACGGAGAAACACTTTGTCAGATGAAACCCTTATCCAACAACTCTTGCAACTGCTCCTTTAGTTCCTTTAACTCAGTTGGAGCCATTCTATAAGGAGTTTTAGAAATAGGTGTACTGCCTGGAATTAAATCAATAGAAAACTCCACTTCTCTATCTGGTGGAAGACCAGGCAAGTCCTCCGGAAAGACATCAGAAAAGTGTTGTACAATCGGTATACTATTCAAACTAGGCAATTCACCATCAACGTTGTTTTGGATAGAAACAAGAAAATCTAAACATCCATTATTCAACAAACGTCTAGCTTGCAGCATAGAAACAATTTTAGGACGAGATTTAGTAGGGCAACCAACAAAACTAAATTCCTCAAGACCAGGGATGCGAAAGTCTATCCATTTCCTATGTCAATCTAAGACGGCATAATAGCTATCCAACCAATCCATTCCCAATATAACGTCAAATCCATGCATAGCTAAGACAACCAAATCAGCAGGTAAACTCATTTCCGCAATATCACCAATACAAGATAATGTACATAACTCTTTACAACGTTGGCGGTATGAACCCATTCCGATTTTTGTATTCTTTGACGGCGTATTACAATACATCACAAAATTCATAAGCAATTCGATTATCAATCAATATAAACCAATTATCACAATCATAAGTATGCATATGCACTCCTATTCTACCCATTCCTCACTAATCACGAAATTCGACCCTAGTAAGTCGCAACCTAAGCTCTGATACCAACTGTAGAGACCCGGCCCAACATGCGAGGTATTGTCCACTTTGGCCCAAAGGTCTCACGGATTTGCCCTTCCCAAAAGGCGCATCACAAGGTTGGGTTAGATCTCTATTATATAAACCACAATAGATCCTCACATCCTCATGATGTGGGATCTTGGGGCGTCACAATTCGTCGCCTTCCCCCAGATCTTAGCAAAGGACAAAAGTTGAAGATCGTAAGTGATGCCAAGTATTACTTATGGGATGATCCGTACTTATGGAGGCAAGGATCAGATCAAGTCATGAGACGATGCATTCCTGAAAATGAAGTTCAATCAGTTTTAAAGTTCTACCACAGTGATGAATGTGGAGGCCACTTTGGACACAAGAAGACTGCAAGAAAGATCTTGGATTGTGGATTTTATTGGCCTACACTTTTTAAGGACTCGTTTGACCATTGCAAGACTTGTCCACGATGCCAGAAGGTTGGAAGCATATCAAAAAGGAACCAAATGATTCAATCACCTATATTCGTTGCTGAAGTATTCGATGTATGGGGGATTGATTTCATGGGACCTTTTCCTCCATCAGATAAGAAGAATTACATCCTTTTAGCTGTGGACTATGTTTCTAAATGGGTTGAAGCTATTGCTACGGAGAAGGATGATGCGAGAACAGTGGTTAAATTCTTGAAGAACAATATTCTTCATCGATTTGGGATACCGAGATATCTAACCAGTGATCGAGGTACTCACTTTTGCAACAAGATTGTGCAATCACTGGTTGAAAAATATGGAGTACGACACAAGGTATCTACTTCATATCATCCTCAAACCAGTGGTAAAGCTGAAATATCTAATCTTCAAGTGAAGCTGATTTTGGAGAAAACAGTCAATGTTCAAAGAAAAGATTGGAGTATGCGATTAGGAGATGCTTTATGGGCTTATCGTACAGCTTATAAGACACCTCTAGGTATGTCCCCATACAGAATTGTGTTTGGAAAACCATGCCATCTACCTGTGGAGATAGAACACAAAGTATGGTGGGTAGTTAAGCAATGCAATCTTAACTTTGACAAAACTGGAATTCAAAGGATGTTGCAATTACAAGAGCTTGAGGAAATAAGGAATGAAGCTTATGGAAATTCAAGAATTTACAAAGAAAAGACTAAAACTCTACATGATCAAAGGATATTGAGAAGATCATTCCATGAAGGTCAGAAAGTTTTGTTGTTCAATAGCACAATTAAGCATCATGGAAAGCTAAGGACAAAATGGAATGGACCTTTTGAAGTGATAAAAGTATATCCTAATGGATCTGTGGAAATTTACAATCCGGTTAGCAAGAGTCAATTTAAGGTTAATGGACAAAGACTTAAACCTTTCTTTGAACCATTATCAATAGCTTTGATTGAAAAGATTAAGTTGGAAGATCCAATTTATCTTCCAATTTAAAGAATTTGAAGAAAGGAGAAAGTCAAGCTAATGACTTTAAACAAGCGCTTGTTGGGAGGCAACCCAACTTTAATTTAAAAAAAAAAAGGAAGCAAGTCAAGGCCAACCATATGGCCGGCGTTTGCCTCTCTCTCGGTTCTTTCTCTTTTTACTCAATTTCATCTTCATGTTTAATCAATATTCTAGTGTTTTTATTTTCCAAAGTATGAGTAGCTAAATTTCCCCTTTCCAATTCTAAAGCAAATTGATTCTTGGGTTTTTAATTTATGAGGTTTTGTTCTTAAATCAATTCTTTTAATTGGGTACTCTAATTTTCTCTGTATTGTTGGAATGATTGCATGTTTTAATTAATTAGAAGTGCACCTAGTTAATTTTAATATGTTATATAAAGTTAGAATTTGATTCCTATATGCAATTGTAGGTTATCAAATCCCTAGTAACAACTTAGAGTAGCCCTCTAAGGGAAAATTAGGACTAAATTGAATGTTGCCTATATTAGTGAGCATTGTTTAGCGGTAGCTGATATTTTTCTAGTTCTTAATGTAATAAATTACTTGAACCTGGTAGACGATTGGAACTAGGTTGGTATATTTATTAGGATTTGGTCTAGGACTTTGCGTCATGACTAATGAGGTATAAGGAAAAATAGGGATTAATTGGCATTTAGCATTTAATCTACGCTACCTATCTAATTAGAAGAATTTACACTTTGTACCAATGATTAAATTAACTACCTATGAATCAATGCTTTAGAATTGGAATTTCCATAAAGTGATATCTATTTCTTGATTTACATTTTCTGAATATTTACATACTTGCAATTTACTTTTTATTGCATTTAGTTCATAATCAAAATCAACCCCCCCCCCCCATTTTTACTTTAAACTTGTTTGGTTAAGTAGTTAATAGCTTTAACTCCCTTGGGATTCGACTCGTATTTACCTTAGCTATAAGTTAGAGAATTACGATTATTATTTGGTGTGTTGCGACAAGCATTAGTTGACATGTGTCCTTTAAGAAATAATTTTTAATTTTAAAAATTAATTAAGAAAGTGAGTGTGTATCAACTCTTAACCCGCTTTTGGCCAAAGAAAAAACTCTTAATCCGCTTGTGAAATCCAAAATTTATACTGATAGTGTATTGTGTAATAATCCTTTAAAGAATAACAATTATGTAAATGTAACTTAGAATTTATTTGAACAAAATTTTCAAACACATGTGTATAGCACGTGGCAAAATACTAGTATATATAGAGACATGAATTTGCCCCATATATATATATATATATATAATTCATATATATTTGTGGTCAAAATGACCTTGGGGCAGGGTTCTTACTTCGTATCAACTCTATAGATTAGTCAGGAAGTCATTGCATCAGTCCCTTTCATAATCGACAGATTTTCCATTAGGATTAAAATATTTTCAATAACATTTTGTGTTCATGTAGAATAATCAATCAAGCTAAAGAGTAAACTCTGGTCTCGAATGCACACGTGTTTGGCTTTAATATATAATACTGAAATATACCCATAAAATTGAAAAATAAAAATAAGATTTCATAAATTGAAAAGAACTGAAAAAAAAAAAAGAACTGCAACTTTTTCAATGTGTCTCACATCAATTTCAATTAGTCTCTAAATGGGCTTAGCCTTTGACAGATTAGCACTATAAACATGAAAATTTGCAATGCTTATAAAATTCAGTGGTAATAAATTAATGTTGCAGAATAGAATATAAACAATTTGGGTCCATAATAGAGGGCAAAATAAGTTGCCTAATTGCATACATTTTGGTCAACCTGCCAATCCATGCAGAAGCAGCAGTTCTAAAGGACAATATATATATGAAAAACTGAAGCAAGCAATTATTTTAAAATATACAGCCTTCCATTATAGCTACAATCACTTACGTACGTAGGAAGGACCACCATTTTAAAATATACAGTAAAGAGATTTATAAACAGATAGTTTTGGAGAAGGAAGAAATTAATCTATCCTTGCGTTGTATTGAGTATATATAGGAGTATACAAAATGTAATTAGTTACAAGGATTAGGCTTAGTATCTAGAAATAGAAGATAAATATGGGAAAGATAAATACAGAAAATAATCAGGTCAATTTAAAGTGATTAGCTTGGATGGTGAGGTAGAGTGAGTTTGAGTTTGATCCTTATCAGGTCCGCCAATACTCCCCGCAAGATGGAGGCTCCATCGGTGACACTGATCTTGTGTAGCAACAACTCAAATCTTTGATGTGGCAGAGCCTTAGTGAGAGCATCCACCAATTGATCTCTGGAAGGAATATGTTGAACTTGTATAGCACCAGTAGACACTTTTTATCGTACAAAAAAGTAATCTAAACCCAAATGCTTCATCCTCGAGTGGAGAACAGGATTGGAACAAGTGAAAGTAGCATTGAGATTGTCACAGAGCACTTTAGGCTTTGAAGACAAGGTGAGATGAATCGATCAGACAGTAAGGACTGAATCCAGCTGAATTCTGAGGCTGCAGTGGAGATTGCACGATACTCTGCTTCGGTAGATCATCTAGTAACAGTGCTCTGCTTCTTAGAACTCCAAGAAATTGGTGTTTTGCCGAGATATATAACAAATGTTGAGGTAGATTTTGTCATCTGGGTTCCCTGCCCAGTCTGAATCAGTGAACATTGTTAATGCTGGCCTACTTTCATTGTTAATGCATAAGCCATGATAGATAGTCCCTTTGAGATACCTCAGTATGCGCTTCAGTGCTGCAAAGTGACTAACTGTTGGCTTGTGCATATATTGGGACAGTCTACTCACTGCAAAACTTATATCCGGACGAGTTAGATTCAAATATTGCAAGGAACCTATTATCTTTTTGTAAACTTCTGCATCTGTCGAAGCAGTTCCATCATGAAGTTTAAGTGCCACTGATGTAGAAAGAGATGTCTTGGCAGGCTTGGCTTTTTCCATTTTTGTCTTCTCTAAAATGTCCCAAACATACTAATGCTGACAAAGCAGTAGACCTTGAGAGTGAGGCACAACTTCAATTCCTAAAAAATAGTTCAAGGAACCTAGTTCTTTCAACGAGAACTTGTTAGACAGATTCTGCACAAAGGTTTGCAAGAAGTTGTTGTTGTTTCCTGTAAGAATAATATCATTCACATACACAAGCATATATGCACTATTCCATCAGCCATGTCAATGAATAAAGAATGATCAGATTGTGAGTTTTTTAACCTATAACTCAGCAAAAAAGTGCTCAAAGTAGAGTACCAGGCACGCGGGGCCTGTTTCAATCCATAGATTGCTTTGTTTACCTGCAAACATAATTCAGTTTTGTCTTGTCAGCAAACAAAAGGGGTTGCCTCATGTATACCTCTTATTGGAGAGAGCCTTGCAGGAAGGCATTGTTGACATCAAACTGGTATAATGGCCAGTTATTTGAGATTGTGATGCATAAAATTGTTCTAACAATGACTGGTTTCACCACTGGACTGAAGGTTTCAGTGAAATCCAAACAAGGTCTCTAAGTGAACCCCTTGGCAACCAGGCGTACTTTGAAGCATGATATAGTGCCATCTGGGTTCCTTTTGATTTTATAAATCCATTTACAACTTACAATTGTTTTGTCTGCAGGTGGAAGCACTAAGTCCCAAGTTCTGTTATGTTCAAGTGCCTGCAACAGAAAAATATTAATCCAATAAGAGTACTAAATCCAACGGTTGATTTTTAAAAATATTAATCCTAGATTAAGTTAGAAAAGGATGTAAAACAAGTTGTCTTAATCCTAGATTAATTACCTATCCAAGTACAATCAAGTTTCCCACCATGTCGAAACAATCCCTCTTCATTTTCATGCTCGTCCTACTCCATCCCACCATTTTGAACCCTCTCGTTGTCCATGCCCAAAAAAATTATGATTTTGCTGCTATAATTAACTTAGGTGACTCTAATTCCGACACCGGCAGATCTGTTGCTTGGTTTTGTCCTACTTCCACATGCCTGCTGGTCGTTGCCCTAACGGCCGGCTCGTGATCGATTTCGTAGGTATGCATAACAGTAACACCTTCTTTATAGTACTATTTGTTAGTATTATAAGTATTGTTCTTTGGACGGTTATGGTTTGCTATAACTTTGGATACCCAAGAAATTAATCAAACAAATAATTAAAACGGAAACAACAAAACAAATTTTCTTGTGGAGCTATGCCACAAATCTCCACTATCAAACGAAGTTTCACACTCCCAATGCCTTCAATTTTTTCTTCACCATTATTAGCCATATAGACAGACTTATCACACTTCTCAAGCTTCGAAAACCATTCTTTCTTTGTGTAAATATGTTCAGAACAAGCAGAACCAAACACCCACATATTTCTAGTATCTTTCTTTTCTTCTTCCACCATCAAAACAATATCTTCATCATAATATTCATCACTATCAGCAGCAGCAACATTAACACCACCATTATTCTTCTCTTTAGATTTCATGAAATCCCCCAAATCTTCCATTAACTTCCTGCAGTAGGCTTTTATGTGCCCCATCTTATGACAATAATAGCACTCCTTATTGCTCATATCTATCCTTGGCCTCAAACTTGATCTTCCTCTTTCATTGAATCTACCCTTCGATCTTGTATCGGTCTTATCTCTTCCATTAGTTCTTCCATGATCCACCATCAGAACACCATTCTCTTCATTTTTCTTTTCAGTTTCTTTCAATCTATCATACTCAAAAATTGCAGAAGTCACATCTTGCAAACTCTATTTTTCTACCAACCATCAAAGCTCTAATTACAAGATCATACCTGTCGATAAGAGAATTAATCAACAAAACTGCTTTATCAACCTCTTTCATGACTTCATCCACACTTGCCAGCTGAGTAACCAATCTATTGAACTTGTTTAGGTGTGCGCTTAAACTTGTTCCCACCTTCATCTTCAATCCAAATAATTCTCTCTTCAAACATAACATATTAATAATCGATTTTGACATATAAATCGACTCTAACTTATCCATCAACTCCTTCGAGGTTTTTACATCTAACACATCATACTTAATTTCAGTAGCAAAAGACAAACAAATTGTACTTACTGTTTTTCGTTAAATATCTCTCCACCTGTTGTCATTCATCGTTGAAGGCTTATCAGCTTCAAGGGCATCTCTTAATCCTTGTTGTGCTAACACATCTGTTACCGTACTCTACCACATCTGAAAACTGTTCATTCCATTAAACTTCCGAATCTCAAACTTCAAAGTTGATCCGCTGCTTTCTGTCATCACTAATCAACCAGACTCGTGATACCACTTGTTTTAACTTCGGATACCCAGGAACGAATCAAACAAATAATTAAAGCGGAAACAACAAAGCAAATTTTCTTGTGGACTTATGCCACAAATCTCCACTATCAAATCAATCAATTACAATCAACACAATCATAACAATTTCACTACCAAACTCTCAATCTAATCAACCCAACACCATGGGTGATTCTCTCACAATAACATAAAGCTATCTCAGCTTTTTCTCTCTCTCACAATCTCACACACACACAATACTTAAACATAAATTGCTTATTTATACTAACATAAACTTAGACTCTAAGAATCCCTTTCCTATTAGGATTCTTGTCCACCAATCAAAAACTCCCTAGAAAAATCCTAATTCAAATCTAATTAGAAATTGGGTCAAAATCCTAACATGGTTTACTATGATATGTGGGGTTTTACCTTCGTTTTGATCGCGTGAACCTCGATTATGTGTTTGAATAACATGTTTAGGTTCATAACAGATATTTATTATATTATATTTAGCTGTATATTTAGTGGGTTTGTCTATACCACATATTTAGAGTTTGTATATAGAGAAGAAAAGTTTGACACTTACGTGGTAGCTTCAAATTCCACAACTTCGGATCCTGTTGCTCTGTCTGTTGCTAAGTTTGACACTGGTATTAAATGTCACGCCAAAATTTTCTTTTCTAGGTTACTAAATTGATCTAGGTTACTAGATCATATTTCTTTTTTCTTTTGTCTTTTCTGGGTGATTTTTTTTGTTTGATACAATTTTTTGGGTAATTTTGAGACTTTGTCAATAGATAGATCAAATAGAACTTGAATTGTAGCCTAACTGTTGATACAGCTGGTAGGTGCCGTGCCATTATTAAATTAATTTTTTTTTATTGATATATGGAAATGGAATTCAAGAACAAGCTTAAATTGTTAATGCAAATTCTTTCTATACATATCATCTTTGTTATGTAATATGTTGATGACAGCAACCTAACAAAATAGTTAGGAGCAATTAGGTGTCGTTGCAATTGCTAGTCGAAGGCTCTAAAATCTGATGAAACCAAACTCTATAGCTGTAGGAAACACGTTGCCAAGAAAACAATTAATGAAGAATTAGGCAATGTAGTTCTGCTATTAAATGAAACCTGAAGTTGTTAAATGAAACCAAACGAGACCTAACATCTGATGTAAGCATGTGTAGTATAAAAATATTGTAATCTATTGAAGCAATTCAGCATTCAGAAAACTAAAAAGAAATTAGTTCCCCATTTCTCGTTCTTGTTCTGCTCCATTTTACTCTTCATCAAAATTATTGCTTTCAAGTCTATGCTGCCTCCAACAATCTTAAACAAGTGCAAAGAAAAACTAATTAACTAATTTTATAATAAATATCATAATAACATAGACCATGAACATACAATTGCGCAACATAAATGTGACTTAGTTAACTATAATTAATTAACTTGTGTTTAGGGATTTATCATCAGCATTGTTATAATTAATATGTTGTCAGAAGCCAATTGCTAGAAAAATGCCTGTTGCTAGAGACCTCCGGTGCTAGAGAATTCTATCTTAAATGCACCCTTGACTTTGGTGCATTGTAGTAAATATATATATATATATATATATATATTTATATGTAATGCAAACCTGCTGTAGGAAAAAGAAGAAACATCAGAAGCAACATCAATGGTTCTAGGAGGTTCTATATTAAATGGAACCTTGACTTTTATGTAATGTATTTAACAAAGCAGGTAGTATAAACTGTAATCTGGTGAAGCAATCAAGGAAGAAAAAGAAGAGAAAATTTCAAAAAGTTTGTTCCCTTTTATCCCGTATTTGCTTTTGCTTTATTTCTAATATTTTCTAAAGTAAAATACTCTGCCTCTCTCACCCCTGTTTGGCCAACATCTGTTGATCTAACTTTGATCATTGGGTGATTTCCAAAGCCAACAAACTGGTATCAGAGCTGGGTCATTTTTGCAGCAACTGAAGACAAAAATTTCATCAGATCTTGTGAAGCAAAGCCATGGCAAGCAGTAGCAACTCAGGCCAAAATCTTCAACAAAGTGCGATCCCTGTTTTTGATGGTGAAAATTATAATTTTTGGAGTGTAAAGATGTGAACCTTGTTGTTTTCTCTTGATCTATGGGAGATTATATAGAGTGGGTATGAAGAGCCAGAATCAACTGAGACTCTCACCCAAGCACAACAGAAACAAGTGAAGGAAAATCGATTAAAGGATGCAAGTGCCCTGTCAAAGTTACAACAAGCAGTTTCAGACTCAATCTTTCCAAGGATCATGAGAGCAAACAAAGCCAAGGAAGCATGGGAGATTTTGCAGCAAGAATTTCATGGTGATTCAAAGGTACGGGAAGTCAAACTCCAAACTCTTAGAAAGGATCTAGAGAACATGAAAATGAAGGAAAGTGAAACTTTGAATGAGTTTTCTTCTAGATTGTTTGAACTAGTGAATCAAATGAAAGCATTATTAGCAGGATTTTGAATAGCTTGCCGCAAAAATTTGATCCGATTGTTGCTGTCATTGAAAATACTAAAGATGTTGAAAGTCTAAGTGTTCAAGAGTTAATGGGTTCATTGAAATCCTTTGAACAAAGGCTGTTAAGACACTCCGAAAAATCTATTGAGAGTGCTTTTCAGTCTAAAGTTGTTCTTGAGTCGAAGACTGGTGATAAGAGACCATCAACAAGCTTCCAAGCTAAGGCCGATTCGAGCCGAGGTGGAAGAATAAGCAGGGGCAGATTTAGAAATTCAAGAGGAAGAGGTAGAGGTGATTTTGGTAGAAAACCAAATGAAGAAAATCCTTCTTCAAGATGTAGAATTTGCAAAAGAACCAGTCATGAAGAAAAGGATTGTTGGTTCTAAGGTAAAACACAATGTTTTAATTGCAAAAAATTTGGGCATGTGCAAAAGGATTGCAGGTTCAAATTCCAACAGCAAGCAAATTATGCTGAAGAAAAGGAATGTGTTGAGAGTGTGTTGTACGCTTGTCAAACAGCCAAGGAGCAGAAAAGTGATGAATGGCTTATTGATAGTGCTTGCAGCAACCATATGACAAGTGATAAAAGTCGATTCCTTAAGCTGGATTCCAATGTGCAAAGCAGGATAACAATTGGCAATGGTGATTACATGAAAGCTGATGGGATTGGAAGTATTGGAGTTCAAACAAGAAGAGGAGCAGAAACGATTCGTGAAGTGTTAATTGTGCCAGCTGCAAATCATAATCTATTGAGTGTTGGACAGCTTGTTGAGCATGGCTACATGTTAATTTTCAAAGACAATGCTTGCACCATTTATGACAAGAATGATAGAATTAAGGTACTAGCACATGTAAAAATGGTTGACAGGTGCTTTCCATTGAATATGAAATATTCAAACAATATGGCGTTAAAGACAAATGTGGAGGAAGACTCATGGTTGTGGCATAAAAGGTTCGGACACTTAAACTTTGGCAGCTTGAAAATGCTTCATCAAAAGAATATGGTCCAAGGGCTTCCCAAAATTGAAGATAAACATGATGTATGTGGTGGATGTGCACTCGGGAAGCATCATAGACAATCCTTTCCCAAAGGAGTTGCTTGGAGAGCCAAGAAGCCACTTGAATTAGTACATACCGATGTTTGCGGGCCTATGGAGACACCATCTCATGCACAAAACAGGTACTTCATTTTGTTCGTTGATGATTTCACTCGCATGACATGGGTGTATTTCATGAGACAAAAATTTGAAGTGTTTGTGATTTTCAAGAAGTTTAAGTTTCTTGTTGAAAAACAAAGTGGCTATAAAATTAAGTTCTTGAGAAGTGATAATGGCAAAGAGTACAACTCTAGGGAATTTGATAAATTTTGTGAAGATGAAGGCATTGAGAGGCAGCTCACGGTAGCTTATAGTCCACAACAAAATGGAGTCTCCGAGAGGAAAAATCAAACTGCAGTAGAAATGGCTAAATGCATGCTTCATGATTGTGGATTGCCTAAAACGTTTTGGGCAGAGGCTGTTTTCACAGCTGTATATTTGATTAACAGAAGTCCTACCAAGGAATTGAAATATTTAACTCCCTTTGAATCTTGGAGTGGGAGGAAGGCCTCGGTAAGGCATCTCAAAGTTTTTGGGAGTGTTTGCTATGCGCAAATTCCCAAAGAAAAAAGGCATAAGCTAGATGAAACAAGTGAGAAGTGTGTTTTGTTGGTTATAGCTCAAAATCAAAGGGTTATAGATTGTACAGCTTGAAAAGCAACAAAATCATTGTTAGTAGAGACGTGTTGTTTGATGAGAATTCTGTTTGGAATTGGGAAGAAAAGAAAATTGTCAAGAAGACTATCTTGGTGAGTGATATTCAACCAAGACCAGCTGATGAAAATGAAGATGGTGAAGATCAGTCTTCAAGTTCAAAACCTTCAACTCCATCTAGTTCTCCAAGTTCTAGCTCAAGTAGTCCTCCTAGCTCACCTCCAAGAAAAATGAGAAGGGTGAGTGACCTTTATCAAACTTGCAACTTGTGTATTGTTAAACCTGAAAATTTTGAAGAAGTTGTCAATGAGGAATCTTGGAGAAATGCTATGAAAGAAGAAATGGCAGCAATTGAGAAAAACGAAACATGGCAGCTTGTTGACAGGCCAAAACACAAAGAAGTGGTGGATGTAAAATGAATATACAAGCTGAAGCACAACTCAGATGGTTCAGTAAAGAGAAATAAAGCTAGACTTGTTGCAAAGGGTTACCTTCAGCAACCCGGAATTGACTTCAATAAAACTTTCGCACCAGTGGCTAGACTTGACACTATTAGAGCACTTATTGCCCTGGCGGCACAAAAAGGATGGTTGTTGTATCAACTTGATGTAAAATCAGCTTTTTTGAACGGTGAGTTGAAAGAGGAGGTCTATATGGAGCAACCTCAAGGTTTTGTGGTTCAAGATAAACAAAGCAAAGTGTACAAGTTGAAGAAAGCATTAAATGGACTAAAGCAAGCTCCAAGAGCATGGTATAGCAATATTGACAACTACTTAATCAAGCAAGGTTTTGAGAAAAGCAAGAGTGAGCCTACCTTGTATGTCAAAACTCAAGGTAAGTCAAGCATACTCATTGTTGCACTTTATGTTGATGATTTGATTTACACCGGAAATGATGAGAAAATGCTTGGTGAATTTAAAAATGAAATGATCAAGAGGTATGAAATGAATGATCTTGGGCTATTACATCATTTTCTTGGCTTAGAAATTGATCAAGATGGAAATGGAGTGTTTATTTCTCAAAAGAAATATGCTAAGAATATTCTTGAACGGTTTGGCATGAGTGAGTTCAAACTAGTGGCAATACCACTTATTGTGAATGAAAAGCTAAAGAAGGAAGATGGTGATAAAGAGGTAAATGCAAGTTTGTATCGAAGCTTGGTTGGCAACTTGCTTTATCTCACTGCCACAAGACCAGACATTATGTTTGCTGCAAATATGCTTTCAAGATTTATGAATAGTCCAAGTAATATCCATTTTGGAGTTGCAAAGAGGGTGCTAAGATATGTGAAAGGTACAATCAGTTATGACATTCATTATGGAAGAAATGTTGATGTTAAATTAGTTGGGTTTTGTGATAGTGATTGGGTTGGTTGTTTGGATGACATGAGAAGCACATCAGGTTATGTATTCTCACTCGGTTCAGGTGTGTTCTCATGGTGTTCTAAGAAGCAACAAACTGTTGCGCAATCGTCTGCTGAAGCCGAATATGTGTCAGCCTCCCTTGCAACGTCACAAGCAATATGGTTGAGAAGAATTTTGGAAGATGTTGGTGAAAATCAAAAGGAAGCAAGTGAGATTTTTTGTGACAATAAGTCTGCTATTGCTATGTCAAAGAATCCTGTCTTCCATAGCAGGACCAAGCACATTGCAATCAAGCATCATGCAATAAGAGAATCAATTGAAGATGGCCAAGTCCAATTGAAGTACTGCAAGTCCGAAGAACAGGTGGCCGATATATTTACCAAAGCATTGCCAAGAGAAAATTTTGAGAAGTTCAGAGAAGCACTAGGAATTCAAGAACAACATATTAAAGGGGAGAATGTTATAATTAATATGTTGTCAGAAGCCAATTGCTAGAAAAATGCCTGTTGCTAGAGACCTCCGGTGCTAGAGAATTCTATCTTAAATGCACCCTTGACTTTGGTGCATTGTAGTAAATATATATATATATATATGTAATGCAAACCTGCTGTAGGAAAAAGAAGAAACATCAGAAGCAACATCAATGGTTCTAGGAGGTTCTATATTAAATGGAACCTTGACTTTTATGTAATCTATTTAATGAAAGCAGGTAGTATAAATTGTAATCTGGTGAAGCAATCAAGGAAGAAAAAGAAGAGAAAATTTCAGAAAGTTTGTTCCCTTTTGTCTCGTATTTGCTTTTGCTCTATTTCTAATATTTTCTAAACTAAAATACTCTGCCTCTCTCACCCCTGTTTGGCCAACATCCGTTGATCTAACTTTGATCATTGGGTGATTTCCAAAGCCAACAAGCATAAGAAATCGATATTGCTAAGTTGCAGCCTGAACTAGCAAAGCAATGTTACATGCTTGAGACTTTTCATGCATGGTTACAAATTTTCTTCCTTACTATTTTGACTTGACAACAAATTTCCATTTTGTATGATCAACTGAGGCTTTGGGACTCCCATTTCTGAACGCATATCTTGATTCATTGGGAACCAATTTCTCCCATGGGATAAACTTTACCGCAGCAGCATCAACAATCAGATTACCGAATAGCATTATACCCAATGGTGGGTTTAGTCCATTCTATTTGGAACTACGGTTCTCACAGTTTGAGCAAATCAAATCCAGATCAGAAATGATTAGGGAACAAGGTTAGACTAATTAATTTTTGTGCTGTGTCTTTTAATCACATTAACTGGTTAAGTTTTTTTATCTTTAATTTGGCATTTTGCTTACATTACATAGGGAATTTGTTTGCAAGTTTAATACACAAGGCAGAGTATTTTCCCAAAGCTTTATATACTGGATATCGGCCAAAACGACGTTGTTGAAGTACTTTTCTTTCCAAACCTGACTATTCAACAAGTTAATGCTTCTGTTTCTAATATTGTCAACAACTTGTTAGCAAATGTTAAGGTAATTTTATTTTGATTCATAACCCTTATATGCCTTGATTTCAGTCTGCTCTTCATTTGTACCAACATAATAACAAATGGGATGTTGGTTATAATTCATTTTTGCAGAATTTATATAGTTCAGGAGATAGATCATTTTGGATTCACAACACTGGACTAATTCATTGCCTGCCTTATGTTCTGACCGCCTTTTCGTCAGCAGAAAAGGACTCTGCCGGTTGCCTAAAGCCTCACAATGAAGTAGCTCGGTATTTTAATCTCAAGTTAAAGGAAGCAGTAGCTCAACTTAGAAATGAATTTCCTTCAGCTGCTTTCACATATGTAGACATTTACTCGGTCATGTACTGCCTCTTTGCTGAACCCCAAAAGCACGGTATTGTTGCCTGCCCCTATATTATGTTCCATAACATTTACCCAACATTAGCAAATGATGATTTATAGAATCTATACTTGATTCTGATTTATTTTCAGGATTTGAGCTTCCCCTTGTAACATGTTGTGGCTATGGAGGCCAGTACAACTACAGTGCTGAAGTTCTATGTGGGGGAACAATTACAGTTAATGGCACTGAGAATTGAGATATTTGTAGGCTCATGTGAACGTCCATCAGTTCGAGTAGTTTGGGATGGGATTCACTACACTGAGGCGGCTAACAAGTTTGTTTTCGATCAAATTTCCACCGGATCATTCTGAGATCCATCAATTCCCTTGAAACAGGCATGTCAGAACTCAGAGGACTTGAAATTAAAATTTTGTCCAACATAGACATTCGACACATGAATAATAGACCAACATCTGTCCAGTTATTTTTTTTTTGATACATCAGAGCAAGTAAAAAGAAAAGCTGCAACTATCGTCTCATAGTACCAATCCCGATCCGATCATTCTGTAATAGAGGAAGGAGTTGTTGCGGAGGCTCATTGTAAATTGTAACTCCCTGGTCTGCCTCATGCGCCAATAACGCCAAGCAATCAGCACATTGATTCCCTTCCCTGAAAATATGTCTTATCTCCACAATCCAATCCCCCTTAATTAGTTCTAGACAATCCCTAACTAAGGTATAACAAGGATGTGAATTCATCATATCATGCTGTAAAAAATGCACCACCACTGCTGCATCAAGTTCCACAATCAAAGGTGCATAGCCACGTTCCTTAGCCAGCAACAAACCTTGCCGCACACCCCATAGCTCAGCTTCAAGACTACTGGTTACACCAATATTTACCATATAACCAACCATACAATTACCTGAAGCATCACGAATAAGCCCTCCTGCAGATGCCTGATTATCCATATGGCGTCGAGAACCATCCGAGTTCAATAAAAAACAACCCACCGGAGGATG
The DNA here is from genome assembly GCA_001974805.1 of Corchorus capsularis. Taxonomy (NCBI): domain Eukaryota; kingdom Viridiplantae; phylum Streptophyta; class Magnoliopsida; order Malvales; family Malvaceae; genus Corchorus; species Corchorus capsularis. The sequence goes on along the minus strand of AWWV01013918.1, from coordinate 12,314 downwards.
CTGCCATGAAATTAATCGGCCCGATGCTTCGCTCGGTCTCTTACCCATGAAAAAAACCTGACCAACTTCCCTTGTTAACTTCTCTGCATAAGCAATAATCTGCTCTGCATTAGGGAATTTACCATTAAAAACCAAGTCATTTCTAGCTTTCCATATACCCCATAAAAGGAGGGGGAAGAAAGAACTCCAATAAAAACCTGTACGTATTTGTGTATGTTTGGTCCCATGCAAGTGCAGCCACACATCAAACGGTTGCACCCCAATAATATCAAATCCAAATCTCCGACCAACACACTCCCAAATACCCCTCACAAACGGACATAATCGAAACACATGCTCCGCCGATTGTACATCACCTGAGCACAAACGACACGTAGGATCATTAACAATTCCTTTCCTATGCAGCATCTCCATTGTGTTTAAACTATTCGTAAATTAAAGCCAGCAGAAAAAACGAACTCTCTCTGGTACAGGAAGTCTCCAAATCCATAAACAACGCCCTCTCCATTCATCCTCAAGCCCAAAGTTCATCAAGGCACCATATGTACTCTTCGAAGAAAACTGTCCAATCTTATCCCAGCCCCACACAAATATATCACCCTCTAAAGCCGACAGAAAAAATGGAACAGCTCGAATTTCCTCAATAACCGAAGGCGGAAGTAAGGCTGCCACCGAATCTAACGCCCATTCACCATTCTGATCAATAAGCGAAGAAACAACCACACCCCGATCCTCCAAAGAAGTATTCTCCTGAACAAGCTCAATCAAAGGCTTTCGACCCACCCACTAGTCAGTCCAAAACCTTATAGTATTACCATTCCCAAGTCTCCATCGAGTACCCTTTCGAATACATTCCTTAGTTTGTAATAAACCTCGCCAAGTATAGGAGGCTCCATTAGGCTTCACCACATCAACAAATGGCCTCCCCTTAAGATATTTCTTCTGGAAAACCTCCATACACAGGTTTTGCTCACGAATGTGCAACCTCCAACCTGTTTTGGCTAATAACGCCACATTCGCATTTCGAGCCTTCCTCAAGCCTAAACCACCATTACCTTTAGGTCGGCAAACACGATCCCAAGAAACTAAATGCCCATGGGAATTATCAGCTTCTCCATTCCACAAAAAGTTTCTATTGCATTGATCCAACCTATTACACACCGCCACTGGTAACATAGCAGATTGCATAGCATAAATTGGGATGGAAGTAAGAGTTGATTGTATCAGTGTCCTCCTACCAGCATAACTCAAAACTTTTCCTTTCCAATTGGCCAATCTACTAAGGACTTTATCAATAACATGCCGATAAGTTTGCTCAGTAACCCGCCCATGGATAATTGGCACCCCCAAATAAGTACCCAACTCCGTAGTCAAAGGAATTTCACACATTCTACTTAAACATCTGGCCTTATCATTCGGTACATTAGGCGAGACCCACAGTTTAGATTTCTCCAAATTCACCTGCAGACCCGATGCTTTAGAGAAATCCGATAAAACATCCCGAACCACCGTTATCTGCTCGGCCTCCGCAACATTAAACAACATTAAGTCATCGGCGAAAAAAAGATGCGAAACCTCAGGTCCAGATTGCGAGACCTTAATTGGTTTCCATAACTTCAATCCCACATTCTCAAGTATCATATGCGACAATCTCTCCATAACCAAAATAAACAAGTACGGAGATAATGGATCACCTTGGCGAAGACCCCTTTCAGGCCGAAAAACAGGGAGACTTTCACCATTCCAAATAATCGCTACATCCATATTAGCAACACAAAACATTATGAGCTCAATAAGATTCGCAGGAAAACGGAAAAAAGATAAAACCTCTTTCAAGAAATCCCAAGAAACACTATCATATGCTTTATGTAAATCAATTTTGCATATCATACCACCTTTCCGACCTTTCCTTCCCATTAAAGAATGTACCACCCCTTGAGTAATCAAAATATTATCCGTAGTACTCCTCCCAGGTAAGAAGCTACTCTGATAAGGCCCTATAATTCTCTGCAAGATAGGTCTTAACCTGTTAACAACAACCTTCGAAAGAATTTTATAGGATGTATTCAGCAAAGTAATGGGGCGAAAATCCCTTAAAGAAACCGGTTGGGGGATCTTGGGGATAAGCACCATATGAGCCTTTAAAATCTCCATACCAATTCTCCGATTCTGCCAAGCCAAGCTCACAAATTTGAAGAGAGTTTCACACACAACCTCCCAATTACGCTGATAAAAAATCGGTTGTATGCCATCAACCCCAGGGGCTTTTAACCCTTTCATAGAGAAAGTCGCAACTCGCACTTCCTCCAAAACTATATCACTATTGATCTGCTGTTGTTCTTCCTCTGTCAACTCCAAACTATGAGTATGATAGGCAGCTTCAAATCTTTCTCTACCTTGCCGCGCAAAAAGAGAACTGAAAAACCCAACAACATACCGACTTAATTCCGTCTGATCATGTACCCATGAACCATCAACTTTCAAACTGGCCACAACATTACGCTGTCTTCTCACCAACGTAGATAAGTGGAAAAATTTTGTGTTGCGTTCACCAGATAGCACCCAATCCAAACGTGATTTCTGAAGCCACAACAATTCTTCCTGGCGTAAGACTGAATGAAATTCTTGCTGCAAACAAGTCTCCATTTTTTGTAGAAAAGAAGAAGAACCATAATCTGGGCTTTGTTGAATCCCTTTGATCCTAGCAAGAAGAATTCTTTTACGTTTAAAAATATTTCCAAACACCTCCTCTTTCCATACCCGAACCTCATTATTAACATGTTCAACCGCTGATAATAAATTCCCATCCCCCTTTGTCCAGGCAGTAGAAAACAAATGTTTGAAATCCGGATGCACCAACCATGCCGCCTCAAACCGAAATGGCCTGTTTTCTTTCGAACCTAATGGCACACAATCTGTATCAAGTAAAATTGGGTGGTGGTCAGAGCAAAGTCTAGGGAGGATAATCGACTTTGCAGTAGGATTAGCTTGAAGAGCAGCAACGTTCCATAGAACTCTATCCAACTTCTCCTGTAAAACCACCCTACCACCAACCTTCCGGACCCAAGAAAAACGGCAACCTGAAGACTCCATATCCAACAAATTACATCCCTCCCACCTGTCACGAAATTTAACAACACGACGGAACAAATCCTGGGCGTTACCAGTACCACCCCACCTTTCATTGGCCGCTGCGAAGTCATTAAAATCACCCAAAACTGACCAAGGGGAAGAGATTGTTGCTGCAAAACTCCTCATTTCAGACCAAAAACGGTCCTTCCACATCCCATTCGGCCTAACATAAACAAAGGAAAAAATTTGCTTGACCGAATTGATCTCAATTTCAGTGTGTATACATTGTTCTGTTGCTGCTACAACCATTAGATTAACCTGATCTCTTTTCCAAAATAAAGCCATTCCCCCTGCCAAACCATCAACTGGCACTTCGAAATATTCTGAAAACTTAAGGATTCTACCAATCCTTTCAACCGACGTTGTTACTGCTTTCGTTTCTACCAAACACAACACATCCGGTTTATAAGACTTATTCATCTCCTTAACGGTACGCCTAAATTTAGCGTAACCTAGTCCTCTGCTGTTCCAAACAATAATCTTCATAAGGAAATATTAGCAGAATTATGATGGTCAATACCATCACCAACATCCATGAGACAATCGCCTCCATCTTTCCCCTCATCACCATCTATCTCCGTAGAGGTTGTAATAATGTCTTCTAACACCATAGCATTCATAGCAGTTTCCGCGACAATATCCGTAGTAGAAGAATTCTTGGCAGAAGCCTCTGCACTAACCGTTTCAGAAATAATCACCATTCTACCCTTTTGCTGACCACCATTCACCGTATGGATAGGACCTGAATCTCCAACATTATTAACTGGCCCATTATTCTTAACCCCCTTATTTCCTCCTTTTTTAGAAGCAATTCCTAAACCTGGCCCATTCTCTAGCCCATTAGCTTGAAAAGTAAATCCCCCATTTAAATCACATGGCAAATGATCACCAAAATTTAAAGTGATTCGGCCTGACTTCAAACTATCAAATTTGGCAACATTCTTAGGGGTTACTTTAGACAAAGAAACCGCCACTTTCTCCTTAAAAACATCCCTAGACTCACTCCTGTTAGTCTCCTTTTCTTTCCATACTTTCTTAGTCACCCCTGATTTTTTCCCCACATTTTCTTGCGAATCACGTGGTAAATTCCGCTGATCACGTTCCGTATGCTTCTCCGCAACCTCCTTTCCTTTCCAGGCTTTCTGTACCGGAAACCGACGCCGTGTTGATTAAGGATCTGTCCAGCTATTATCATGTAATAAGTGTGTACCTCATTACCGGTCAATATATGTTGTTGTTATTGGCCAAGAATGATTCATTTGTATATTCTTATATATATAGCAAGTTGTATTAGCCATTGTTTGATGCTAAGCTCACTAGAACTGCATTGTGTTGTGATATTTTAATAAAATGAGTTTTTATTAAATTGATTTGTTTTTAATAACCGAGATGATTTAATGTTTTTAAAATTCCTTGTAAGTTTTTAACTCATTAAATTAACTTAGCTTATTAATTAAATATAAGTATTTTCTATCTTCACTTCTTATAAATAGCATATCTGTTTCATTTGATAATATATCGAGCAAATTCCTAAAAGCTCATTTGCTTCTTTCAAAAAGGAAGAAGAAAAACCTTCCTAAATCTTTTTAAGAGAGTTTTAGCTAATTAGGTGAAGAAGGTGTCGATTTTGGTAGAGCTACTACCTTCTAACTCGTGTAGGTTAGAAAGGTGTACAATGGGTGACTGGGCTTGTTGTATCCTGGGGGACGGCGTGCAGTGAAACCTCTTTGCACCGGTTTAATTACCGAGAGGGCGCGTATCGTCTCAACAGAGCGACCTAGTCCGCGCCTCAATCTCCATCATCCATTTTTTCTTCTACTTTTGTAGAACCTTGGCGACAAGATCGTAATCATCTAGTCCTTTCAGGTGGTGCTATATTGCTTCATTCTCCAACATTTTGAGACGACAATTTACGAATGGAGAATTCTATTGAAAGCTTGCGCAAGAGTAATCAAGCTGGTGACCTCAACCGCCCGTTTCGCTTTAACGGTGCTAATTATAAAAGATGGAAGCAGAAAACTTTTTTCTACCTCACTCTTTTGAATGTGGCTTACATTCTGGTGGAAAAGAGTCCTAAGACAAAAGACACTGAAGCCATGACTGATGAGGAGAAAGCTGAGCACGAGACAACTGTGAAGAAATGGGAGAAAGACCATAATTACTGGAGAAATTATTTACTAAATTGTCTCTCTGATCGGTCGTTGAACAAATCACAAAATAAATCCCCACAAACCAATAACTACTAGCTAGGGCAAGTAGGGGTCGAATCCACAGAGAAGGTAGGAGCAAATTAAAGCCAAATCGTACTAAAGAATATCTTACCAAAGGGGTTTTTTTATGGGTTTTCAAAATAGGTAAACTAAATTAGAAAACAATTGAATAAAACTAAACTAATGACTAAGGAAACAATTTAAGAAAAACAATTAATTGAAAACATACTTCTTTCCCTCTAGGTAATTATTTTGATCAAGTAAATCATGGATCATAGACACCAAGCATGAATTTGACTTAAATTGCAATCAGTTAAGAATCATAAATCATCCTAAATCGATATATAGCCTAAGCCGTAGACATCAATTTTCATTGGAACAAAGTAATCCTCTTAATCTCTTAAACAACTCTATTTAAATAAATGGTCTAGGGCGAGGCCTCCTACTTTCCCTAACATGCTACTAGTCAATCCCTCTCCATTCGGTCCAGAGATCAACACTTTTATTCCATAAACTAGTTCCAGAATAAAGCATTAAGGTTATTATATGCTTGCATGCTTAATTAAATTAAAACCAAACTCACCTACACCTATTTCCGTTCGGCCTATAGGTTTCAATAAGCTTTGATGTCCCATTGAACTAGGACTCCTAAGTTCAATTGTTACTTTGAATCAATGATTCTAACTATAGCATTCATACTCATCAAGATAAGTTGGCCACCAAATCTATCAAAAAATGAACACATAAGATGAAGTACAGAGATAAGAAACATATTCAAACAGAAAAAATCAAATTATTAAAAACAAAAGTCTGACCATAAATTTATTGATCAAAAATTCCTAGGGAAAAGAAGTATAAAGGTTTAACCTCTCATGGATTAGAAACTCCAATCCATGAGAGATTGAAAACTTACAAACCCAAGAGGAAAAGAGGAGGAGGCGGCTGCCTCCTCTCCAAACCGCAAAACCTAGAGAGAAAAAGAGATAAGAGTTGTGTTGTAAGTTGTGCTAGGTTGGTGCTAGGGTTTTAGACTTAAGAGGGTATTTATAGAGGGTGGCTTAGGGTTAATTTAGAGCTAAACAAACCCTAAGGACGTGCTGGGCTGCTCTCCAAGTCTTCAAGCTAATCCAAATAAGAATTTGGGCTCCATTGGATCAATCCCGCAAAACAGGCCCAGGACAGTTTCTGTCCGCTGACTTCAGGGGCATTTTCGTCCATGAAAACGTTCGAACCGGGCTTCGACTAAAATACAAAAGTTGTATATCTTGGAGTTAGCTTTCCAACGCCTACTCATATGCCTCAAACGGAGCTCTGGATCAAAAGTTATGGCCAAAATACAGAAAGGTCGCCAAATCTGAAAACAAGTGAACAGGCTTCAAGGTGAAGACATGCATGATGGCATGCTTGGCGCGCGCATAGCTGGCCCCCGACTCCCCCTGGGTGCCCATGTCAATGGCTTGTGCGCCCAGGTCGTTGGCCTCAGGCCCCATGTCGCCAGTGCCCATGTGTTGGCTGGGAGGCATGCCCGACTGGCGCTGGGCACCCTTGTCGCAAGCCTGGCGCCCCACCTAGTTTGTCTCAGGACCCATGTGCTCCGGTGCTTGTCCGCCACTTGACATGTCTTCTTGCCTTGAAACTTAACTTTGCTCTTTTGCTTCAAACTCTTGAAAATCAATCTTATGATGATAAAATTGACTCTTCAAGCTCTTCAATCACAAACATATTGGCTCCATTCTTCATCTAAATTGTCCTTGGAAAGTATTTGTGTAAATAATCATCCAAAAAGGCTCCAAAAAGGTACAAAAATGGTGATTTTGCATTTTTCTTCACTTTAGCACCTATAAACACAAATATACCAAATATAAGGCATAATCAAGCATAAAATACCAAAAAAGCATAGGAAAATGACCATAAAAAGATGCATAATTTTGGTCCGATTATATTTCCCCCACACTTAAGTTTTGCTAGTCCCTAGCAAACTAGTGTTAATCCTAAGAAAACAAAAGGGTTAGTCCTAAACTAAACAAATTATTGATTCCACTTTCGTAGGTGTACGGCGGCACTTAGCATGTGACGCAAGCCTTTAAACCTCTATACGTCTATAAAGGAGGAGTTATAGTCTCCTGAGGGTTTACCTAACTAGAACGATACCCACAAACATTATGTAACATTAACTAGAGACATCAAACTTTAGACAACGGAGTACTTCTAACAAATTAAGAATTTAATCCACATTTTCTAATCAAATGCAATATAAGTTAGTAAAAATACAATGACCATAAGATTCAAATCAACTATGCACTAAATCACTCCAATTAATAATGTAAGTTCTAAGATCAACATACCTTGGATGAATTTGACAAGGAAAACTTACCATAAGCTTGTATTTACACCCATTTCCAAAGAAAAAGCAATATCATGGATATTTATCAAAGATTTAGAATGGGTTTAAAAAGGATGACTTATTTTTAAGAAAGTAAGGTTACTAACCTTAGAAGTGTTCATGATTTGGGGCTACTAGCTCCCTTTATTTTGAGGTTACTAACACTCTTTTTTACAAGAGGGACAATATTTCCGCATCCCATGCCTCTTATCCTCTTTCCAAGGGTTACTAACTCCTTTTATTAAAGAAAAGAGTGACAACAATGGATTTATATATATATATATATATATATAAATTTTTTTTTATAAATTTTTTTTAAGCAAGAAATATCTCTTCTGCTCTTAACATGAAAATACTTTTTTTAAAGATTTAAGCTACCCTTCATACCCCCACACTTTGTCTTTGACATATCTATGACATACTTCTATAAATGTACACAAGATTCAACACAAGTTCTAGAAGTAATACACTTGCCAAAACATTTTTGGGTATGAAAAACCTTATCAATTACACTTCTCAATCAAAGAATTAAATTGCACATAAGGAAATTTGAAAAATATTTTCAATGTATCCAAACCAAATTAATATTACAAAAGACTATACTCATGGAAATTAAATCAAAACTTATTAGAAATACAAAATCAATTTCAATTTTCTTCAAAAAATTTGAAAAATTTATCTCTAGTCAATAAGATAGAAAAGAAAAATAGGATCTTTCAAATAGACTACTTCTTCCCCCCACACTTAAAAGACACATTCTCCTCAATGTGTGTTGAGCTAGTATTTTGACAAAAAATTTCAAAACATGTTGTTTTGGAAACTTTTGGAAAAATGAAGTGCACAAGTAAGACTCGATCTAGAAAGTGTCAACCCAATCTAATAAATCAAGCAAACTTACTACTATCAACAAAACACAATAAGTGGGGCAATCTATATTGATTGAGCGCATGCAAGATTAAATTCACCTAGAAAGTATGCATCCAATCTTAACAAATTAATCTAAACATATCATCAATCATAGCACATAAGTCTTACATAAGATCCAAAATAAACATAAGACAAATAAAAGAACAAATAAAAATGCATGCAATGTCATGATAAAATGCAATACACATAGAATCTTAAGAATAAGAGTCATCGACCTCTCCTTGAACTCCTTTGGCCCATCAAAGAATGACCTTAGGTTCTTATCACTTAAGATTCTATATGTATGAGATGCATGAAGCAATGTATACAAATTGATATGCATGAAAAACAATTCAATTCAAGGAGCAAACAAAATGGGGGTTAAGAAAGCTTCTCTATTTGTGTGAAGCGTAAGCTCCATTTGCTATCTTCACGTTTGCTTCCTCCACTTGTATCCATTTGCTTGTAATGCTCCTCAATTTGAAAATGCAAAATGACCTATAACTAATGAAAAGAAAATTAAAAGAAAAGGAATAGATGTTAGTTTCTTGGGTTGCCTCCCAACGTAGCGCCATTGTTTATTGTCTTTGGCTAGACTTTCCTCCATCTCGCTTTGTTAAGGTGGATCATACCACTTCAAAGCAAAAACTAAATATAACGAGATAGGAAGAATATGAGCACAAAAATATGAGGAACAAAATAAGAGATAAGGAAAGAATTCACCAATTTTGTTGAGAGCGACCCCATGAATTGCTATGAATGACAATGCCATTTGTGTTGCCGTTAGAGGTTGATACAAGGAGAGCTTTCGGCATCTTTGATTGGCATTGCTACTTTCTTGCCTTTGTGGAGTGTCCTCGGCTTGGTTGATCTCCTCATCCTTCAAAAGGAACTGATCCATAGATATTCATTCCTCTTCTCCATAGCTTCTTGAGTTTTCATCATTTGATGGCTCTTCGTCCTTGGCAATCTTTGGGGGAGAAGGTGGAGGAATATCCATCTCGATGTCTTCTTTTGGTACTTCCTTTTCTTCTTGCACAATCTTGGGAGACTCCTTTGGTATTGTAGGGATGTAGACCATGCATGAGGCATCATCTTTATCATTGAAGAAAAATTGAATGTGGTCTTGTGCATTAAGCTCTTATGATTCCAAATCATCCATTGTTTGACTTAATACCTCTTCAATTTCCTTCATGATTGGGACAACAATTTCTTGAAATTCACCTTCCATCGTGTTTGGTTCAAAATAGTTTGGTTCCTCCCATGAAAATGTATCTTTGATTTCTTCCTCATGATCCATTTGTGTAGTCTTTGCCAATTCATCAACTAGCTTCCATTCTTCCTTGGGAACTTGTTTGATTGTACCAACTAAAGGAATGTTTACCTTCCACTTATGAAGTGAATCGAGTTGGATCTCTTCACTACATATCTTTTGTGGCTCAAGTAATTGAGGAAACGGTGCTAGAAAATCATTGGGTGGCATTGTTTTCTTCTTTGGTTCCCTTTTCCTCCTTGGTGGATCTTGAGAAATTGTTGGAGATGAAACTGAATTTATCCCAAAATCAAACTTCTCTTTCTCCTTGCTCTTCACATAACTTTCCTCATCACTTAGCATTTGCACATGGGGTATGACTGTTGGTGATGGTTTCATTTCAGGGGTAGGAAGAACTGGCTTAACTTGTGGTGTAGAGGAAGAAAATGGGGTCTCTTGTGACACCATCTCTATTGAAATCTTTGGTTGATTTTCTTCCATTCCCATCGAATTGATCCCACATCTTTGCGCATTGTTCAATCCATTGTCAAATTCCATGTTGTCCTTGAGTCCTTGAGTCACGTTCAAAGGTGCTTGCAAGAATGGTTGTTGGTGATGATTTACTCCTTGATTTGCAATCATAACGCGCAACAAATTGGCAATGGTGACTTGTTGGTCAACAATTTGTTTGCTAAGCAACTGATTGTTTGTTGCGAGTGTTTGTACCACTTCTTCAATTCTTTCCATCTTTTTGCAAACTGATGATTCGAACTCTGATTCCTTAGGCCTTAGAATCTCTTCTGATGTGCCGAACTGATGAATGTTCTCAGCCATGATGTTGAGTAGCTTCCTTGCTTCTGTGGGTGTTTTGAATGTGAGGCTACCTCCACTAGTTGCATCAATGTAGACTCGATCTTCATAAAACAATCCATCATAGAATTGTTATATCAAGAGTTCCTCGCTTATGTTGTGGTAGGGGCAACTTTCACAAATCTTGTTGTACCTTTCCCAATATTGAAACCACTTCTCCTTAGGTAATTGTCGACAAGAGTTGATTCTTCTTCTTACATCGGCGCGTTTTGCTTCTGGAAAGTGCTGGTTCAAGAATGCTCTCTCCATTTCCTTCCAAGAAGTAATCGACTTTGATGGCAGACTCCAAAACCATTCTCTTGCTTTACCTTCCAAAGTAATTGGAAAAGTTCGAAGCCTTACTTGCTCTTGAGGCATCCCAGTAATCATAGCACATTTGATGATGAAATCTTGCAAATGCTCATGAGGATTCTCGTGAGGTTCTCCATGAAAAATTGGTAGCAAACGGACCACTCCTGGCTTTAACTCGTAGGAGAAATCTTCTAGATAATAAATGCATGGGGACTTCATCTCACAATTGAAATTCAACTCCCTTAAAGTAAGTGATTGTTTCATTGTCTCGAAATTCTAACTCCAAGAAAACAAATACTAGAAAGAAAAATTTAGCACCAAAATGAAAAATAAAAATAAAAATAAAAATAAAAATAAAAATAAAAATAAAATAACGAAAAAGAAATAGATAAGGGTAAGAAATCCTTAGGTAATAATTTGTCTTCAATCTTTTGTTGCTTCCTTCCTTCCCCGGCAACGACGCCAAAATTGTGATCGGTCGTTGAACAAATCATAAAATAATCCCCACAAACCTATAACTATTAGTTAGGGCAAGTAGGGGTCGAATCCACAGAGAAGGTAGGAGCAAATCAAAGGCCAATCGTACAAAAGAAAGTCTTACCAAAAGGGGATTTTTAGGGTTTTCGAAATAGGTATACTAAATTAGAAAACAATTATGTAAATCTAAACTAATGACTAAGAAAACAATTTAAGAGAAACAATTAATTAAAAGCATACTTCTTCTCCTTTAGGTAATTATTTTGATCAAGTAAACCATGGATCATAGACACAAAACATGAATTTGACTTAAATTGCAATCAATTAAGAATCATAAATCATCCCAAATCGGTATATAGCCTAAGACGTAGACATCAACTTTCATTGAAACAAAGTAATCCTCTTAATATCTTAAACAACTCCATTTGAATAATTGGTATAGGAACAGACGTGATGCTAATTCCAACATGCTAATGAGATTAACCCGCATCTCGCTGACAATTAACCTCTAATGTTATAATCTATGGTTTCAGCCCTTCATATAACAAGCATTAGGTCTTATTAATCCACATGTATGATAAATCAATACCAAACTTGCCTACATCAATTTCCATCTCGGCCTAAAGATTTCAACAAGGCTTGATATCCATTGAACCTAGGACTCCTAGAATTACAATTGTTACTTGGACCAACTTAGCTGACTCAAGCTACTTGAATCTAACTATAGCATTCATATTATCAAGACAAGGTGGCCATCCAAATCTATCAAAACATAAACACATAAGATGAAGTA
>AWWV01013916.1:0-34425 GCA_001974805.1 Corchorus capsularis | reverse complement strand
AGGTTTTCAAAAGGATTTTAGCAATTCCCCAAAGGTGTTTAGGATTGTGGGAGGGTAGATTGGTCATGCATCTTATGCATATTGTAATGTATTGGTCTCTAATGCATAATTAATATTGTTAGGCTCTTGATTGTGCATTGTTCGTTGCAAGAATCGGGTTGTGATTGTGTGTGCTGATCAGGTAAGTGGCCGGACCTTTCTAGTGTTTTCAAAGATTATATGTATTATAAGTATATGATTTATCAGTTGTTTTATGGATTGTTTTGCTATAAATGACTGCAAGAGTTTTATTGTTTTGAAAGAGTATCGTTGTTTTCGTAAAATCGGATCAAGTATGCAAAATGAATGTTTTGGAATTGAAATGGTTTTAAAAGTGATTTGGGAATGTGAAAATGTATTTTAATGTCCTTGGATGGCTGTGCATAGTGGACACGCGCCTCAGGGGGTTCAACTGATGGTAAAAGTGGACCCGTGCCTCAGGGGGTTAAACTGTTGGTAAGAATAGACTCGTGCCTCAGGGGGTTAAACTGGTTGGTAAGAGTGGACTCGTGCCTCAGGGGGTTAAACTGTTGGTAAGAATGGACCCGTGCCTCAGGGGTTAAACTGTTGGTAAGAGTGGACCCGTGCCTCAGGGGGTTAACTGTTGGCTAAATTGTGATTGTGATTGTGATTGTGGTGCAGCCTGAAAAGAACAAAATATTTATTGGGAATGGGAAATAAAATGTATTGTTTTGAAGTGGAAAATGATTTTGGTTTATCGTATATGGATATATGAAAAGTATGATTTCTTATTATAGTATGTATGGTTTTATTGTACTTGATCCACCTAGTTAGATCTTGTTACTTACTGGGCTCTTTAGCTCACTATGTGGTTTATATATTTCAGGTGATGATGATTGAGCATTGGGGATTGCATTGGGGAGAGTGATCGTTAGACATTTTAGCTTCCGCTATAGACTTCGATTTTTGGAACTTAATTGAAATTTAATGATGTTGTTTAGTTGAGACTTGAAGTTTTGATAAAGTTTAAATATTGAGACTTAGTTTATTTTTGGACCTATTATATTATGTTGGACTGATAGCTAGCCTTACATGCTCTTGGGGTTCGCCTCATGAGTGTGTGGCATTGTTATGTTCCGAGCCTTGGGCTCGGGGTGTGACAATTTAGTGGTATCAGAGCTTAGATAATGACCTGTAGGGACACTACGTGGTGAATGAGCGATAGGTAGAATAGGATTGCATCTGGCATTGATGATTGTTGTTTGATTTGTTTCATTGATAAGTGTTATGAATGTTGATTGTTATCCAAATAAGTACTTTAGGTGTGATACTAATACGATATGCAAGTTTAGAGGACTAAACTTATTAAAGGGGGGAAGGATGTGAGACCCCGACCCAAATAATAGTCATTATAATTGTTTTTGTGTGACTTTGGGCCTTATTAGTTTGTTTAGCCCAATTAGGTATTAGTTAGAGCTTTAACCTAGCTATAAATTAATATTTATCTCATTAGTTAGGGTTAAAATATTGGTTTCAAGGGGGGGAAAACGTGTTGAGATATTTTGAAGGCTAATTTCCATTGTTTTCATCTCTCTTGGGTGCTCTAAGGTTAGTTCTTTGACTTTCTATCAATGTTGCATGTTAGGAAAGGGTTTTAAATAGACTATATGTAATTTTTCGGTCACCGGCAGCCGACCGGCGAACCACTGACCACCAAGTTGGCATCAAAAGATTCCTCTGTCCATGAGGAGTCTATAAGATTTGGAATTACTCGATTTCGTTGTGTAGATTGAAAGTTATGATGTTTTTAAGTTGATGAACCCTAGATCTAAACTGTGATCAACAGCCCCTCTTTACTTGTCGGAATCCGGTAAACCGGAGGCCTTTAGAGGCCAAACTTGTGATGGATGTGTAGTAAGAAGTGAGATCTACCAATAGGTGCCAACCTTACGTTCATAGGTGTTATGGAGAGAGAGAATCGAAGTCCCAAAGTTGCTTGGTCGGATGGGACGAATCTGGAATTTCTGAAAATGTTTGTAGGAGAAGATGAACAGTGTTTCTGCAAAGCCCACTCTCGGGCAGATTTGCGAGGGAGAGTGTAGTCCACCCCTAGGTGATATGATAGTGATTTTTGGGGAATTTGTTCACTGAAATACTTAATATTTTTCTGTATTTTTCATAATTTTCCAAATTATAGAATAGTTTCTATGATTTATTTTCTTATGAAAATGTATGGGGAGAGTGTGACCTATTTTTAAAGAATTAAACTCCTAAATTTTTACAGAAATTCTACTACAATATTATCTTATTTATGATCTATTAAAATTGGTGTTTCACTCTCTGAAAATATTAAAGGGTATTCTCCTAATGTTGTCATGATTTATGAAAATTGTGGATATTATGGAAATTGGATTTTTGAAAGGTTTTCAAAAGGATTTTAGCAATTCCCCAAAGGTGTTTAGGATTGTGGGAGTGTAGATTGGTCATGCAACTTATGCATATTGTAATGTATTGGTCTCTAATGCATAATTAATATTGTTAGGCTCTTGATTGTGCATTGTTCGTTGCAAGAATTGTGTTGTGATTGTGTGTGCTGATCAGGTAAGTGGCTGGACCTTTCTAGTGTTTTCAAAGATTATATGTATTATAAGTATATGATTTATCAATTGTTCTATGGATTGTTTTGCTATAAATGATTGAAAGTGTTTTATTGTTTTGTAAGAGTATCGTTGTTTTCGTAAAATCGGATCAAGTATGCAAGATAAATGTTTTGGAATTGAAATGGTTTTAAAAGTGATTTGGGAATGTTAAAATGTGTTTTAATGTCCTTGGATGACTGTGCATAGTGGACCCGCGCCTCAGGGGGTTAAACTGATGGTAAAAGTGGACCCGTGCCTCAGGGGGTTAAACTGTTCGTAAGAGTAGACCCGTGCCTCAGGGGGTTAAACTGTTGGTAAGAGTGGACCCGTGCCTCATGGGGTTAAACTGTTGGTAAGAGTGGACCCGTGCCTCAGGGGGTTAACTGTTGGCTAAATTGTGATCGTGATTGTGATTGTGGTGCAGCCTGAAAAGAACAAAATGTTTTTTGGGAATGAGAAATAAAATGTATTGTTTTGAAGTGGAAAATGATTTTGGTTTATCGTATATGGTTATATGAAAAGTATGATTTCTTATTATAGTATGTATGGTTTTATTGTACTTGATCCACCTAGTTAGATCTTATTACTTACTGGGCTCTTTAGCTCACTATGTGGTTTATATATTTCAGTTGATGATGATTGTGCATTGGGGAGACTGATCGTTAGACATTTTAGCTTCCGCTATAGACTTCGACTTTTGGAACTTAATTGAAATTTAATGATGTTGTTTAGTTGAGACTTGAAGTTTTGATAAAGTTTAAATATTGAGACTTAATTTATTTTTGGACCTATTATGTTATGTTGGACTGATAGCTAGCTTTACATGCTCTTGGGGGTGGCCTCATGAGTGTGTCACGTTGTTATGTTCCGAGCCTTGGGCTCGGGGCGTGACACGCTTTGTTTAGCATGCCAAAAAATTAACACTGCATGCCAGGCTGATCTCCCACTTGATGAAAAACCAACCTATTTCTGCTCTTCCATATTAGCCAAAGACACATACTAAACTGAACACACCACTGAACTGAGCCTTCAAGTGAGTCACTACAAGAGATATTAACAAGAAGCCAATCCTGCAAATTGAAAACATAAAAATCTTAGACTAAGACATCAACACATGGCCAACCCCAGCAAGGAATTAAGAACATTAATATCCCAACAAACAAACTGATCAAAAACATCTCTCACAAACCAATTCAACTCATGGTCCTTAACAATTCTCAATGCATGTTTTTTTTTAATAGCTATAAAAAACATAATAGCTATAAATAGCTATTATGCGAGTTAATTGAATCCAAAAGATGAAGAAAAAAACCGAAAGAAAAACAGAGCAGAGAAGATCAAGGCAGATGGAGGCAGTAATCAAAGCACCAATAACCACAATCAACTGCTTTAAAGCCCTAAAACACCTGAATCGCACCTCTTGAAGCCATGGAATCACCTGTCCAAGCAAGCAGCTTACTCATAATCCACTAATTTGAGGAAAGTGGTGGAAATCACCAAGACCTAATTAACCCAAACCAAAACACAGAATTACCCACTATCCTACCCCTGATTACCAAACTTAACCTTGAAAAAAAATTCAAAAACCCTAAGAATTCAGGAAAGGAGGAAAGGAAGAGGGCAGAGCGGTATTCTGGTGTTTACAAATTATAAGTGTTTAGATATATATATATATATATATATATATAGTTTAATCACGTAAAGAGCATTAAGATCCTTCGATGGAGTTTTTTTTTTGGCCAGATTTATCCCACTTTTTATTCATTATCTATATTCCACTTTTTATTTTGTTGGAACGTTTTTTTAAAAGTAATTGTAAACTCTTACAAAAGGGACATTTTCCCCCTTTTATTTTGAAACTTTTAGTCATTAAACTATCAACATAGGGACAATTTCCCCCTTAAACTTCTAATTTGAAACTTTCACCCTCTAAACTATTAAGATTGAAACAATTTCTCCCCAAGGTAATCTAACACGACATTATGATGTGTCACGCCACGTCAACAATTTTTGGGGCACATCAACGATTCTTGACAATTAGGGAGAAATTGTCCCGATTTTGAAAGTTTCAGGAAAAATTGTCTGTATAGCATTTTAAGTAATTGATACTATAAGTTTGACTATATCTATAATTCATAACTATAGTACTGCCCGCGCTTTGCTACGTTGCACAACTTTTTTTTTCTTTTTTAAGTTGAATGATAATTAAGAGAATTATTGGTTTACATCATGAGAAATGACAAACATTATTAATTGGAATAGAAAGATTGAGAACAAAATTTTATATAATTGATGATCAAAACTAATCAAGAAAAATGGATAGTGGATTAATTCTTAATAAACTAATAAAACCAATAATCGAATAAATTAGGATTTCAGGTGCTTCATAAAAGTCGTAGATTATGTAATAACCTTTTAACCGACACTTTAATAACTTCAATCGGAGAATCAAATTTAACTTTCGGGTCCTTCATGAAAGTCGCAAATCACACAATAACCTTTTAACCGACACTTGAACAATCTCAATCGGACAGATGGACCGAAAATTATACTATATATTACATAGACCAATAATCAAAACCACAAATTTTCAGAAACATTTTTTATAATTGAAACATTAAAATTGGCTTTTGAGTTTTTCATGAAAGTTGTAGATCATGAAATTACCTTTTAATAGACACTTGAATTACCTTAATCAGACAAATAGAACAAAATAAAATACAAAATAAAAGGCAAAACGTTAAATCGTCCAACCCATAATTTTAAAGGATTAAATAGCATAAAACATAAAAATATGAGGATCATTTGATAAATAATACAGCAAAAAAATATTTGTTTATGGAGACCAAACACGAAACTCATTAATCAAATTCAGCTATTAGACCCTTAACGAAAGTCGTAGATCACACAATAACCTTTTAACTAACACTTGAACAACCTCAATGAGACAAGTGAGCCGGAAATTATACAATATTAGATAGACCGGCAATCGAGATCACAAAATTTCAGAAGTATTTTTTAGAACCGAAACACAAAAATTGGCTCCTAAGTTCTTCATGAAAGTTGTAGATCGTGAAACTACCTTTTAATAGACACTTGAATCACCTTAATCAGACAAGTAGAACAAAATATACAAAATAAAGCGGAAACGTTTAATTGTCAAACCCATAATTGTAAAGGTTTAAATAGCATAAATTATAAAAATATGAGGATCATTTGATAAATGATCCAACAAAAAATGACTTGTTTAATGCAAACGGGGCCTATTAATAGTAACATTTTTCTAAAGTTCTAGAAACGCCCTCAACCATCAACTCAAATAACAAAGAAATCGAGCATAAAAGTACCGAAATACCCCTGATAATTTGTTCTTGGGTGAATGTGGTGAGCTTTCTCAACTGGTTTTTTAGTACTTTTACTTCTCTTATTATATATAAAGTTCTAGAAACGCCCTCAACCATCAACTCAAATAACAAAGAAACCGAGCACAAAAGTACCGAAATACCCCTGATAAGTTGTTCTTGGGTGAATGTGGTGAGGTTTTTCAACTGGTTTTTTAGTACTTTTACTTCTCTTATAAAATATAAAATATAAAATATAAAATATAATAATATAATGTTATAGATATGGTTACATAAATCATTTAAAACGAATGGTAATTGAAATATATTTTTTTTAATTACATAGAAAACCTTTTTACGTAATTGATATCATAAATTTGCTAACATCTATTGTTGATGAAATGGTTACCTAAATTATTTATAAAAAAAATGGTTGCTAATTTTTCTTAAGAAATATATAGCTTTGTGATATTCTTCATAGCTTTTCCAATACCAAGTATTGTAAATTTCCTAACTTTTATTATTGATTAAATGGTAAAAAAAATATTTATAATGATAGGTTACTGAATTTGTTGGTATAATTTTCATTAACTTATATATATTAACCTAGTATTGTATATTTGATATAATCTCAATTATTCATGAAATAGTGATCAATATTAATTATAAGGAATGATTTTTGAATTTGTTAGTACATACATAGTACTTTTGATAACCATTATTGATGAAAAACTTAATGCCTAAACCCCTTTGAACTTGCACAAAAAAAGGGGCTTCCATTATAAACTTTTTTTCTGATGTTACAAAAAAAAAGTACTGATCGAGTTCAAATTATGCATGTTTTTATAGCTATTTTTATATTTGTTTTTACCCCATTTTGCTAGTATTTGTGTTTTTAGGTCTTGAAGACTAGAAAAGTGAAAACTTATTGTTCTTCACTCTTTTTGGAGCTATTTTGGAGACTTTTTACTCAACTATGGATTTAGCCATTTGGAATGAATATTTGAAGATGCGAAGTTCGTGATTGAAGATATTTTGAAGATTTGAAGATAATTGAAGAATTAATTCAAGAAGTAAAAATTGAAGATTTGGAGCTTTATTGCAAATGATTGAAGCCAAGCCCAGAAGAAGCCCTGAAGTTGAGGATTTTTAGATTATTTATATGGGAATATACTCAGCCCATATAAACCTATAATTGGAGTTAAAATCCCAATTAATAGGTCTAATATCCAAAAGAATATCCAAATCCCGCAATAATCCCGCAGATTTGCGATATTAGCCCGGTTTCAACGCAGTCTTCGTAGAAAGACCATAACTTTCTGCTCAGATGTCCGTTTTAAGCCCATGAGTAGCCGTTGGAAAGCTAACTCCGAGCTCTTCAACTTTCTTTTGAAGTGCAAAGCCCAGATCTGCCATCTTCAAGCCCAAAATTCAAGTCGAAGTTGCTGGAAAATTCCAGAAAATTCCAGAAAATTCTAGAGTCCTCATCTAACTTGGAGTCTACTCTAGGATGACACCTAATCCTACTTGAAGACCAAGAAAAGGCTAAACCGTCCTACCCCTATTTCTCCACTATAAATAGCCACCTCCTGTATCACAAATCACATACTTACACATTAGATACACATCATAGATTTAGATAATTCTCTTTTTCTACCTTTCTTTAGTTTTTAGGTTTTTCTCTAGTTTTAGAAGAGGGAGAAGTCGACACCCTCTCTAACAATAGAGGGGTCGACGTCCCTAGTGTTTTCAAAGGGGAGATTTCGCCTCTCCCTACCTCTGTAAGTATTCTTATGTCTCTCATGGATTTTCCTAAATCCATGAGTAGCTAAATCCTTAATACTTCTGATCCTTTGGTGAATTCAATCCATTGATTATGGTGAGATTTCTATACTTATAATTTTGTATTAAGTTCTTGATGATAGTAATCAAAAACCTGTTATAATTTTATGATTATGAATCTTATTTGAGTTATGTGGCCACTAACGATGTAAGAGGAAGATCTATGGCTAGATCATGCTTAGAATTAATCACTCAAGTTTGATTGTATGTAGCAAATTAGGTTTGTTTAATCGCTGCTTAATGGGTATTTGTCTACCGGAGGGCGAGAAATTTCTCTTCGTATGGTTCTACTTGTAGGCATGTGTGTAAAATTAACTGTTCTTAATGCTTTGTTCTCAAGTGATCTTTAAGCCCTAAGAAAGTAATCGATCATTGAACGAATAATTGGGATAACTGCAGCTTTAATCGGCCTCTTATCTAAAATACATGTTGGGAAACCTATATCAGTTGTCAGTCAAGAATAAGATGCGAAATTCACCTTTTAAATCGAGCATCCATAGTTAATTTGATTGAAAGATACCACTGGTGAAGAAGTATGCTTTTTAATATTGTTTGCTTTATTAATTTGTCTTATTAATCTGCTTTATATATAGATTTAGATTTAGATTTGCTTTGCTTTATTTTTACGATCCCTGCACGATACACCATAAATTTTAGTTTAATTATTTTCTTTATAATTGTTATTTACAATCCCCTGTTTTCTAATTGATTTTTTTGGAAAAGATCTTTCTATCTTTTAATTGTTCATCATATAAACCTTCTCTGTGGGATTCGACCTCTACTTGCCCTAACTATTCTAGTTAGTTAATTGTGGGGATTATTTTTATGGTCATAGACGACACGATCATAAATTTTGGCGCCGTTGCTGGGGAAGGGAATTGAATTGAGAAAAAGTGAAGAGAGATTAGATCCAAGAATTAGTTTTTGATTTTCCGTTTTTTTCTTTAAAAAAAAATGTTTGCGTCGATAAAAAAAAATTGTTTTTGCATCGATAAAAAAAAGGTTTTTTCCGTTTTTCTGAATTTTCTAAAATAAAAAAAAATATTTTTCCGTTTTTAATTTTAGGGTTTCCGAATTTTTCTTTAAATTTTTTTTTTAATTTTCTTTTTCCGTTTTTCCTTTTTAAAATAAAAAAAAATATTTTTATTTTCTGTTTCTGCTTTTTATTTTATTTAAGAACTGTTACTGCTAACTTTTCTTTTTAGTTTTGTTTGATTTTTCTAGGAAACTGCATGCTAAAGACAAGAAGTAGTAGTACTGAAGGTTTAGAATTCAATCCTAAGTCTGAAAGAACACTATTTCAGAAGAAGAAGAAGAAGACACAAAGCCGAGTACAACAAGAAGAGGAGACATCCAATTCAAGTTCTCAACCAAGTTCTCCTAGATCTGCTATTTCAACATCGTCAAAAGATATGGCTGAAGAAGAACAACCCAAAACTCTGAGAGAGTTAGCTGCACCAAACGTCAATGCCAAACGCTTAGCCATTCGTTATCCCGATACCAATGGAAACTTTGTGATTAAGTCTGGATTTATTCAGATTTTACCCAAATTTCACGATTTGCCTGGAGAAGATCCTCACCGACATCTTACTGATTTCCAGATTGCCTGCGCATCTACAAGTATTCAAGGTATTCCTGAAGATCAATTCATGTTAAGAACCTTTCCGTTCACTCTTATGGACCGAGCAAAAGATTGGTTGTACCTTTTACCCACTGGTTCAATCACATCTTGGACGAGCCTTAAGAAGCTGTTCTTGGAAAAGTACTTTCCTGCACATAAAGCATCAAGTATAAGGAAGGAGATTTGTGGAATTAAGCAACGCCATGGAGAAACAATGCATGAATATTGGGAACGTTTCAAAACACTTTGTGTGAGCTGCCCCAATCACCAAATCAACGAACAGTTGCTGATCCAGTACTTCTACGATGGATTACTACCGTTTGACAGATCTTCTATCGATTCTGCAAGTGGAGGAGCCTTCATCGACAAAACTCCTGCCGAAGCTTGGTCTTTAGTGGAAAACATGGCTGCAAACACTCAACAATTTGGATCTCGAGAAGACTATTCAGGAGAAGGCCCTATAAGAAGAATTAATGAAGTTTCTACCTATTCCACCTCATTGGAGCAACACCTTCAAGAAATGAATCAACAAATCGCTTTGCTCACTGATTTGTTCCATGCGAATTTTTCAAGTGTGCCAAGGGTTTGTGCGACTTTGGAAGACAACAAACAAGGAGTCAATGTCGTGGGATTACAAGGAGCTTATCAAAGGAAGCCTGAACCTTATTGGAGACCTGAACAACCGAGTCAACAATATGGGAACCAAGGTAATTTTCAAGGAAGGCCGAATTTTCAAAAACCTAATTTTCAAACTTCACAAGCCATTGAGTTACAACAAATCATGGAAGCTATGGAGATGATGAGAAAGCAAATTAGTCAATTAGCTAGTGATTTGAGTGATCTCAAGACACAAGGTCAACAAAGGATTCCATCACAACCAAAGGTACCTCCTAGAAAGAATGTCAGTGCAATTTCTTTAAGGAGTTGAAAGACCCTTATCCAACCCATGCCGCGCATCAACGAGAAGAAGGAGAGCCGAGCTACACCAAAGAAGATTTACAAGAGCATGCCGAAATCAAGATTGAAGATGAACCCAACAACAAATGAGCTGCACCGATTGAAGATTCAAACAAGGAAGATGTCGTAATTCAATCCAAAGGAAAAGGTGTGTGTGATTCCATTAAACCTAAAACCGATTCCAACCTAATTCCTTTTCAATCAAGATTGAAGAAGTCGAAGAAAGAAGATGATGATCAAGATATTTTGGAGATATTTCGAAAAGTTAAGGTCAACATCCCACTTCTTGATGCCATTCAACAGATTCGAAATTATGCAAAGTTCCTCAAGCAACTTTGTACCAATAAGAAGAGATTACAAGGTAAAGTAAACGCTGGAGCTAATGTCTCTGCTGTGCTTCAAAAGAGTTTACCTCCTAAGTGCAAAGATCCAGGTACGTTTTCTATTACTTGTTCTATTGGAAGAAGTATTATAGAGAATGCGATGCTTGATCTTGGTGCTTCTTTAAGCGCGATGCCTTATTCTCTCTACAAATCTTTAAATCTTGGTCCTTTGAAGAATACTGATGTTGTTCTGCAATTAGCTGACGGATCTTTCGTTTATCCCAAAGGTGTTTTAGAGAATATCTTAATTAAAGTTGAACATCTGATTTTTCCAATCGACATATTCATCATGGATATGGAATATTCGAAAGATCAATGTCCTCTTTTATTAGGAAGACCTTTCCTAAAGACTTCTCATACCAAGATTGATGTATCTAATGGTTCATTGACCATGGAATTTGATGGTGAAGTCATCCACCCTAGAATTTCATCTCAAGTGACGTTGAAATCTAACAATTTTGTTTATATTATAAGTTCTAAGTTTGTTAAGAAAGGAGCTATTGAAGATTCTTCATCAACAAAACCTGATCGGATTTCCAAAGGAAGACAAAGAATAATGGACATTCGACAACGCTACAACGAGACTTTCCACCAATTTTGGAGGAGATTCAAGCAGCTGTGTGCCGATTGCCCTGATCATGGATTCAAGGAAGAAATTTTAATCTAATTCTTCTATGGAGGATTGGGACTTAAAGATCGAGTTCTTGTTGATTCTTTCAGTACTAAACCACTGCAGGAAAGAACCCCGGAGAAAGCATTCAATGCCCTTGAGGAATTATCTCGGAGGACGAAAACTTCAACCTCCCATGAGAAGAAAGATCGGGCAAAAGAAGTCAAGAAGGAGCCAGAAGTCAACAACAAAGAAGTTCAACCACCCCTGGAGATTGATCAACCAAGCAATTCAACTAAGAAGCAAGATATAGACCTTGAACATCGAGCTAAAGTTGCAAGCATTCTTCAACGTAAATTGGAGAATTTTCCCCAATTTTGGCAAAGGTTTAAGAAGTTATGTGCTGCTCATCCTCATCATGGTTATGATCAAAGAAGATTGATTCAAATCTTCTACCAAGGATTAAGAGCTTCTGATCGATTGTCTGTCGACACTCTTATCTATATTCCCCTGTTCAATCACAGCACTGCTGACATATACGAGATATTGGAGAATTTTGCCCAGATGATAACCAATACATCGAAGGAAGCTGCTCAAGGACTCAGCCCGGTGAAGCCCGTGCCACACAAGCCAGTATGCCCGGCTGCAGCCCGGCCATCGACCTCACATGGCCGGCCAACACCGGCCAAGGCATCCCAAGCTTATACGACATCAAGCCTTGCCGGGCCTAGCCCGGCCACACCCGAGCCACATGTCCGGACGCCAACAGCCACTGTCGTGCCGCCTGCCCGACCCAGCCAGGCCACTGCCGCGCCACCCATGCCGCATGCCCGGCCATGCCCGGTTAATGTCGCGCAGCCGCCCAAGCTTAGACCGGCCTTGTCCGCCCCTTCCACGCATCCATCCGCGCCATGCCATGCCATGTCCGCACCAGCCGCGCCACCTACCCGGTTAGAACCGGCCATGCAAGCTTACCATCGAGACACCACCAAGCCATGCCATGCCATCCGCGCGCCTCACCGAGCCACTACGAGCCTATGCCGCGCCATCCCAAGCCATTATTATGTCATCGCCTAATGCTTTGATCTTTTCAAGTCTTGATAAAATTCGACTTGAAACTATCAAAATCATTGAAGAGAGTAGAGTTATCGAAGACCTGTTGAAGGATTACACCCAAAATTCCTTCACCCTTGAAGAATAACCTTCTTTAAGGCAGTCTAGCCAAAGACCTTAAAGAAAGGCGCTTATTGGGAGGCAACCCAATATTATTTTTACTAACCCATAATATTTTTCTTTTTTTATTTTTCTTTTATTTTTTAGGATTTTCCATACCAAAGGAGACAAAGAAGTTTTTCATCAATATGAAGAAAACCAATTGGAGCTTATGCTTGGAGAATAGAGAAGCTTTCTTTAACCCTATCTTTTTCTTGCAATGCTTTGATTGATTTTTTTCTTTGATATGCGATTCATATAGATATAGGTTATATAGGTTAATTAGGATTTTAAAAGATGCATACATATTTTTGCTTTAATTTTCCACGCTTGTTAATACATTGAGGACAATGTATCTTTTAAGTGTGGGGGAGTGAGTCTAATTGCATGTTAAATTGGTATAATTTTTTCGAAAATTTTGATAAAATTTTGATTTTATATGCACATATTGATCGATTGATTTTAATTTTTGATTGATGATATCTTAGAATTCTTAAGAATGATTGATTCACTAATTGATTTATAGTATGATATCTTATTTCTTAGATTAGATATAATTGAAGTCTGTGATAATTGCTTACCATGAATTATTTCTATGATTGCCTATTTTTAGAACTCATGTTTAATTTTTATTGAAACTACACTTATGAGAGTATTTTATGAATATGTCAAAAATAAGTGTGGGGGACTATCTATATTAGAAGGGTAGTTAAAAAAAAATCTTTTTCATAAAAACAAGAGTGTTTTTCATGCAAGAGGAGAAGAGATATCTTTTGCCTTAAATTAAAAAAAAATCCATTGTTGTCACTCTTCTCTCTAAACAAAAGGAATTAGTAACCCTTGGGAAGAGGATAAGAGGCATGGATCGGTAGAAGTATTGTCCCTCTAGAGTGCTAGTAGCCTCACAAAAATAAATAAAGGGCGTTAGTAACCCTAAGCATGAACACTTTGAGGTTAGTAACCTCACTTTTCTAAATAAAAAATTACCCTTTGAAAATCATTATAACCCATGCGAAATTCTTGATTTGTATTCATGATATGCAATTGTTTGAGTAGTGGATATAAAGGTGAAGACATAAGCTTATAGAAAGAAGTAGTTATAGTTGTGATAAATGATAAGTGATTAGAGCTACTTTGATTATGGTTACTTAAGAATGAGGATGCTTGCTATATCTTGATCTATTGAATTGGATACTCTTAATATTCTTTGTTATTCTGATTTCATAATTGAATTGATCCTTGATATATGTATATAATTTAAAGTTTTTCAAAAGATTTGAACAAGACTCATAATCTTAAATCTTAATTTTTATTTGTCTACACTAGTTTGCTAGGGACTAGCAAAGATTTAGTATGGGGGAAATTATGATCGAGCTCAAATTATGCATGTTTTTATAGCTATTTTTATATACTTTTTGCTATTTTTATATGTGTTTTTACCCTATTTTGTTAGTATTTGTGTTTTTAGGTCCTGAAGACAAGAAAAGTGAAAACTTATTGTTTTTCACTCTTTTTGGAGCTATTTTGGAGACTTTTTACTCAACTATGGATTTAGCCATTTGGAATGAAGATTTGAAGATGCAAAGTTCGTGATTGAAGATATTTTGAAGATTTGAAGATAATTGAAGAATTAATTCAAGAAGTAAAAATTGAAGATTTGGAGCTTTATTGCAAATGATTGAAACCAAGTCCAGAAGAAGCCCTGAAGTTGAGGATTTTTGGATTATTTATATGGGAATATACTCAGCCCATATAAACCTATAATTGGAGTTAAAATCCCAATTAATAGGCCTAATATCCAAAAGAATATCCAAATCCCGCAATAATCCCGTAGATTTGCGATATTAGCCCGGTTTCAGCGCAGTCTTCGTAGAAAGGCCATAACTTTCTGCTCAGATGTCCGTTTTAAGCCCATGAGTAGCCGTTGGAAAGCTAACTCCGAGCTCTTCAACTTTCTTTTAAGTGAAAAGCCCAGATCTGCCATCTTCAAGCCCTAAATTCAAGTCGAAGTTGCTGCCAAATTCCAGAAAATTCCAGAAAATTCCAGAAAATTCTAGAGTCCTCATCTAACTTGGAGTCTACTCTAGGATGACACCTAATCCTACTTGGAGACCAAGAAAAGGCTAAACCGTCCTACCCCTATTTCTCCACTATAAATAGCCACCTCCTGTATCACAAATCACATACTTACACATTAGATACACATCATAGATTTAGATAATTCTCTTCTTCTATCTTTCTTTAGTTTTTAGGTTTTTCTCTAGTTTTAGAAGAGGGAGAAGTCGACACCCTCTCTAACAATAGAGGGGTCGACGTCCCTAGTGTTTTCAAAGGGGAGATTTCGCCTCTCCCTACCTCTGTAAGTATTCTTATGTCTCTCATGGATTTTCCTAAATCCATGAGTAGCTAAATCCTTAATACTTCTGGTCCTTTGGTGAATTCAATCAATTGATTATGGTGAGATTTCTATACTTATAATTTTGTATTAAGTTCTTGATGATAGTAGTCAAAACCCTGTTATAATTTTATGATTATGAATCTTATTTGAGTTATGTGGCCACTAACGATGTAAGAGGAAGATCTATGGCTAGATCATGCTTAGAATTAATCACTCAAGTTTGATTGTATGTAGCAAATTAGGTTTGTTTAATCGCTGCTTAATGGGTATTTGTCTACCGGAGGGCGAGAAATTTCTCTTCGTATGGTTCTACTTGTAGGCATGTGTGTAAAATTAACTGTTCTTAATGCTTTGTTCTCAAGTGATCTTTAAGCCCTAAGACAGTAATCGATCATTGAACGAATAATAGGGATAACTGCAGCTTTAATCGGCCTCTTATCTAAAATACATGTTGGGAAACCTATATCAGTTGTCAGTCAAGAATAAGATGCGAAATTCACCTTTTAAATCGAGGATCCATAGTTAATTTGATTGAAGGATACCACTGGTGAAGAAGTATGCTTTTTAATTATTGTTTGCTTTATTAATTTGTTTTATTAATCTGCTTTAGATTTAGATTTAGATTTAGATTTGCTTTGCTTTATTTTTACGGTCCCTGCACGATACACCATAAATTTTAGTTTAATTATTTTCTTTATAATTGTTATTTACAATCCCCTGTTTTCTAATTGATTTTTTTGGAAAAGATCTTTCTATCTTTTAATTGTTCATCATATAAACCTTCTCTGTGGGATTCGACCCTACTTGCCCTAGCTATTTTAGTTAGTTAATTGTGGGGATTATTTTTATGGTGATAGATGACACGATCAAGTACATATGTCACCCTGACATCAACAAAATCATTATTTAATGACTACTACAATAATTTACGATGAAAGATTTTTGGAATTTTTGGTGCACATATAACATATAAATAACTTATTTAGCTTTTTCAGTACCTGGTATTATAAATTTGATAACTTCCATTATTAATGAAATGGTTAACAAAATTACTTATAAAAAATGCTTACTAAATTTGTTAGTAAATGTATAACTTTTTTAGAGTAAGGTTTTGTAAATTTGATAACTTATATTATTTATTAAAGAAATTGTTACCAAAATTACTAATGCTTAAAACAATTAATTATAATGAAAGGTTAATGAATTTGTTGACAAAAATTAATAGTTAAAATTGATTATAAAAGTTAATTATTCACGAAAGCGACAATTTAAATAAACAGTTCCTTTTTAGCGGTCAATTGATTCTTTTGAGACTTATTCACCATTGATGCAGTCTTAAGTAAATCAATCACTGATGCTTCGCAAGAGCTTTGCCCTTTACTTTACGAGTCAATAGATCTCAACTCTTAATGCATAAGATCTTATATATAATCTATTTAGGAAAGAAAGGAATCATGATTGAGAAAGCAGGAAACATGTGATTCTATGTGTTAAACTATAACAATTTGTCAAAAATTACATATATACATTTAGAAAATTATCAATTTTATATTAAAAAGTAATAATATATACATATTACCATCAGGCATTTGGCCTGGTGGTAGAGTACTGGACTCTTGCCTACCCAGACTATGAGGTCTTGGGTTCAACTCTCACGGAATGTGAGTTTGTTTGTAATTTGTTTGTCACTGGGTTTGTTGGTTCATAGATTAACGTTTCGATAATGTAGCTAATCATGTACCGATGTACGGGTATTTCTGTGCGTTTGTAATCCCAATTTCTTCAAGAAATAAAAATGATTCTTATCTAAAAAAATAATATATACATATAACTACTCATAAAAATATATTAATATTAAATTTAGTGATATCTAAATCCATGAATCTTTTTATGTGGCCATAATCCCTAAATCTACAATCTACAATTAATTTACACAAATTCTAGACCACATTTCACCACATGAATGAATTGATCTTTTTTACTTGCTATTAAGGTAATTGAATATTTAATCGATTAATTTTTTTTATAATATTCTTTTATTAATTTTGTTTTAATTTCAGCTTAATAGACAAAATGACCCTTGAAATATAACCAAAGAGACAAAAAGGCCCTTGAACTTTCGATTGGGACAATTAAGCCCTCAAATTATCAATTTTGAGACAATTTAGCCCCTTATTGAATGGACTTTTGTCACATGAAATAAAAGAAGTAAATGACTCCAAATTGATAGACAAAATAGCCCTCGAATTTTGATATACATGGACAAAATAACCCTCAAACTTTGATAAAAAAAAAAGGACAAATTGTTATTTAAAGGGGCTAAATTGTTCCAAAATTGAAGGTTTGATTGTTCCAAATGAAAGTTGAGATGTCATATTTTGACCCTTTTGTGGTAGTTAGGGGTCATTTTGTCTATTAAGCCATTTAATTTCCCATTTATTAAATGTTCTACAAATGAATGTTTAAAACTTTGTTTTTCTTTTTTACTACTATGTATTAGAGAATCAAACTTCAGACTATGGTCCTCACCATCGGGTACTTGATGCCATTAATGAACTTCTAAATCGTAATTGGTCTTGCAGGATAACTCATATTTATAGAGAGGCAAACATGTGTGCTGATTGGTTGGCAACTCACTTTGATAATCACCAACCGGGACTTCATTTCTTCGACACTCCACCTCCTGGACTTACCTCAGTTCTCTCAACTGATGCCATGAATTTAGTTTGATCAAGAGCCATATGATGTAATTTTTATTTGCTTTTCCATCATATATATAAAAAAAACTTTTATTAAAATCTATAGAACATTAAGTATCATATATCCAATTTGATATGAATGAAAGTCTATACTTTGCATTACAACAAACAAAGCAAGCATGGAGTTACAGTTCCTTCTATTGACTTATATATTAATAATAATAATAATAATAATATTTAAAAATTTAATAAATTTAGCCTTTAAAAAACATGAATTAATATATTTTGTATGACTTAAAATTAATTTTAATTAAATTTTCAAATCCATGTGTGAAACACGTGGCAAAATACTAGTATATATATATGTGTACCACATTACCGGTCTATATATGTTGTTGTTATTGGCCAAGAATGATTCATTTGCATATTCTTATATATATAGCAAGTTGTATCAGCCATTGTTTGATGCTAAGCTCACTAGAACTGCATTGTTGACCTCATTGAAAGTTATAAGTAGAGGACTAAGAAGCTTTATATAGAATTTAAGAATTAAGATTACCAAGGAAATTAAGAGAAAAATGGGTTCAACAACTGTAATATTATGCTGCAATAATGATTAACTAGTCAACCATCAACTGTAATATTATGCTGCAACGCCGGCTTGGGCGTTGTTGTGCGAGATAGCAGTGGTGCAATAGTAGTTTCTGGTACGAGAAGATTGTTATTTGTCTCAGACTCTTTATATGCGGAGGTCCATGCAATTTTGTTTGCCTTTGAGATAGTTTTGGAGTATGGTCTGATGAATTGTGAGTTTGAGAGTGATTACTTGATGGCCATAAATGAAATTAAAAGTTCTGGTCTCTGTTGGTGGGAGGGGAGTGTTCTTATTCATGAAATTAGGAATTTGGTAAATCTATTTGATAAGTGTATATTTGCTTATGTAAGTAGAGATACCAATGTTTTGGTATATAGGTTAGCTAAGTTGGAGGTTAGTCATGTATGGTGCGGGTCTTTACCACCTGAGGTTTGTAATCCTGATTTCATTAATCAATATAATCAATTTTTCTTTCTAAAAAAATGAGTGTTCAGATATATTAATTTAGCAGGAAGGACGACCATTTTAAAATAGATAGAGTAGACAAAAACTAACTTCATTGCTTAGTCTATTTCTTCGGTCAAAAAAAAAAGGCCAAACAACAACAAGAGAGTTTTATTCTTAATAATATATATCATGAGTACTGTTTAGATACATTTAGTAGGAATGACCACCATTTTAAAATAGACAGAGCAGACAAAAATTAAATTCATTGCTTTGTCTATTTCTTTGGTCGATAAAAAAAACAAAGGCCAAAAAACAACAACAGATAGTTTAGTTTATATAACCAATTCACTCCTCTCACAAGTCTCCATCAAGCTTGTATCTATTTCTAGTTTGTTGCACCCATTGTTACTATTAGAGGGAAGCAAAATCCACGTTCTTGAATAGCCTCTACTATATCTCTTAGCGTCATTATATAAGAGTCTATATGTTTCTAGTTTCTTGAACCCATTGTATGGTTTTCCTGCCATGGAGAAAGCCAGGACTCTCTTCATTTTGTGTGCATTATCCCTTTTATACAATCATGCTTTTGCTTTGAAAACTTGTCATTTTCCTGCAATCTTCAACTTGGGTGCATCTAATTCGGATACCGGTGGATTTGCTGCTGCCTTCTTCCAACCCACGTCGCCTAATGGCAACACATTCTTTGGCATGCCGGCGGGAAGGATTGGTGACGGACGGCTCATCATAGATTTTACCGGTACGTACCTTCAATGGCCTCAACTTTCATCACTTAATTAATTTGTGCAATTTACTTATTCTTACAGTTGCTTCATATAATATAACGTACTCTTTTGGTGCAGCTGAGAGTTTAGGTCTTCCATTTCTAAGCCCATACCTTAATTCACTAGCAAGCAATTTCTCACATGGTGCAAATTTCGCCATTGTGGCATCTACCATAAGATTACCGGAAACCATTCTCCCCAATGGTGGATCCAGTCCCTTCTTCTTGGCCATACAATTTGCACAATTTGCTCAATTCAAAGCTAGATCACAAATAATTAGAAGACAAGGTAAGTCTCACGGATCATGGATTAATATATTTATATATAGTGGTACGTACGTATTAGGCCATAGATTATATATATATATATATATATGCTATATATATGATAAATAAATGTTGGTAGGAGGAGTATTTGCAAGTTTAATGCCAAAGGAGGAACATTTTGGGAAGGCTTTATACACTTTTGACATCGGCCAGAATGATTTAACCCAAAGGCTCTTTCGTAATAAGACTGTGGAGGAAGTCAACGCCACTATCCCTGATATAATCAACCAGTTCATGGACAATATCAAGGTAATTCTAAGATTATTCACAATTAGATCATGATTTGCTTTGCTTCATATAGAGGAAGGGTTTTAATATGTTGAGTTGATTATATATTATATATTATATATGCAGAATTTATATGGTTTGGGAGGTAGGTCGTTTTGGGTTTACAACATGAGGCGAATTGGGTGCTTTCCACAAATTCTGACTACTTTTCCATCGGCCAAAAAGGACTCTACCGGGTGTGCAAAGCAGTACAATGAATTAGCTGAGAGCTATAATGCTGAGTTGAAAAAGGGACTAGTCAAGCTAAGGAATCAATTCCCTTTGGCTACAATTGTTTATGTGGACATCTTCTCTGCTTTGTATCCCTTATATGCTAACCCAGCCAAATATGGTAAGCCAAAACCCAAAAGTTGTTTATACTAAATGATGATGATACAGCAATTAATAAAATTTGATATGAAATTAATTACTTGGAATTGCAGGATTTGAACAACCATTGGTAACTTGTTGTGGGTATGGAGGTAAGTACAATTACAACGCAGCTGCTATGTGTGGACAAACAGTCAACGTTAATGGCACAAACATTGTGGTGGGATCATGCAAAGACCCGTCAGTTCGAGTAGATTGGGATGGATCTCACTTCACTGACGCAGCTAATAAGTTTGTTTTCGATCAGATTTCCAACGGGGCTTTCTCAGATCCACCTATTCCCTTGAAAATGGCATGCCACCCAACCCAACTGCATGCATAGCTAGGAATTTGCTATATACCCAGAAGCAAACTATATATATGTAAGCGGATGCCCTAGCCAATACTACTCTTTTATCTACCTCTTCAAATTTTAACTCTTCATTTTCCCACCTCTTATATACCCTTTATTATCTTCTGATATGTTAAACAGCAGGGTAACCCTTAGAAGAGTTTCAGATATTACAAGCTGCTTGTATGACTTTACTTGTTAAGAGTAGGCGGAACTTGTATTAGTAGCTTTATGTTTTCTTTATGTTTACTGGCTTTATGTTGTATGTAAGTGCCTTATGTTTTTAATCAATAAATAACGTTTGTATTGCAATATATATAGTATATATATATATAGCCTTATTTGTAGTGAAATTAAGAGAAAAATGGGTTCAACAACTGTAATAATGCTGCAATAATGATTAACTAGTCAATCATCAACTTGGAATTTATCCACACAATTTCTGGATTCATTTTGGTTTGGAAATGAATAATGTGTCTCACATCAACTAGTCTCTAAATGGGCAGGGCCTTTTGCGGACATATCCCTTTTTTGCCAAAAGTGAGAAACTAGCATCAGCAGCCCACCATCGTGACACTGTCCTTAAATCAAGGATTTTCAATGTGAATCGGGAGAAATTATTAGGTGGGACGGACCCACCACGTAATCTATGGGATCAACCAATGATATTAAGATAACTCATCAATTTTCTAAAACCCTATCCCAATAATATCTTAAATTTAGGAACTTACCCTTTATAGAGGATTTATTTTAAAAGGGGGCTAAACCTTGGGCTAAAATCGTGCCTAAATTTAATGAGATAATTTGACATGACAAGATTTCATTGGTTGGTCCAATGAATGACGTGGTGGGTCCGTCCCACCTAATAATTTCTGGTGAATCAGAAACCTTACAACTTTCATACTCCCAAGACATACCCTCTACTGTTTTTATACAAGGCAAATATTGACGTTAATTAATCTTGGTCAAAGGCCAAAATTTCTATAAATCTAGGCTGCGTTGAAATTCTACGTGTATATAATGCTGTCACAATTCGACTCCGTATATATCTGTCTATCTCTTCATTATTATCCCAATTAAAGCATTATCTGTCTGTCTTAATATTACCTCTCCAACTACAACCAAGTTTCCCACCATGCCTAAGTCTAAACTAAAACAATCCCTCTTCATTTTCATGCTCGTCCTACTCCATCCCACCATTTTGAACCCTCTCGTCGTCCATGCACAAAAAAACTGTGATTTTCCTGCTATAATTAACTTAGGTGACTCTAATTCCGACACCGGCGGATATGCTGCTTGCTTTACTCCTCCAACTCCTCCTTATGGAGAGACCTACTTTCACAGGCCTGCTCGCCGTTTCTCCGATGGCCGGCTCGTGATTGATTTCATAGGTATGCATAACACCTTCGTTATAGTATTTGTTACTTGTTATGTATTATTAAAAGTAGTGTTCTTGGAGCTGTTATGTTTTACTATGATATTTTTGGTTTTACCATCGCTTTGATCGCATGAACCTTGATGATATGTTTAAATAACATGTTTATGTTCATAACAGATATTATATATTTATATATAGCTGTATATTTAGTGAGAGTTTGTATAGGCTTATGAATCATTTTGATATCCAAAACAGAGAGAAGAAAAGTTTGACACTTACGTGCTAGATTCAAATTCCAATTCCATGTTGCTCTGTTGCTAAGTTTGACACTTGTTGTAATAAATGCCAAATTTTTCTTTTCTAAATTGATTGAGGTCCGACGTCGTACAAGTGTACTAGACTTTTTCTTTTTTTTTTTTTTTTGTCTTTTTTGTGTGATTTTGATCAATTAGAGAACTTTGTATCAGTTAGAATTTAATTAAAATCAATACTTTATCAATAGATCACTTGTCTATCTGTTGTTAGGTATGTGTCGTACCACTATTAATTAGATTCAAGAACAAGCTTAAGCTGTGTTACACTGTTTTTCTGTGCAAAGAAAAACTAATTAATTTTCTAATTGATCATAACATAGACCATGAACGTATATACAATTACCCCAATTGCAGCAACATAGATGTGTTTCTTTTTTGGCAGTAAGAGAGAAAACATATATAGATGTGAATTAGTTAACATTAAAGAGAGAATTAGAGTTCTTTCAATATTACGTTTTAATTAACTTGTGTTTGGGATTTATCATCAGCATACGAAATGGATATTGTTCAGTTGCAGCCTGAACAAGCAAAGCAATGTTACAGACTTGAGACTTTTCATGCATGGTTACAAATTTTCTTCCTTGCTTGTTTGACTTGACAACAAATTTCCATTTTGTATGATCAGCTGAGGCT
Organism: Corchorus capsularis; assembly: GCA_001974805.1. NCBI lineage: Eukaryota > Viridiplantae > Streptophyta > Magnoliopsida > Malvales > Malvaceae > Corchorus > Corchorus capsularis. The sequence goes on along the minus strand of AWWV01013916.1, from coordinate 11,260 downwards.
TTTGGACTCCCATTTCTGAACGCATATCTTGATTCATTGGGAACCAATTTCTCCCACGGTATAAACTTTGCCACAGCAGCATCAACAATCAGATTACCCAATAGCATTATACCCAATGGTGGGTTTAGTCCATTCTATTTGGAACTACAGTTCTCACAGTTTGAGCAATTCAAATCCAGATCAGAAATGATTAGGGAACAAGGTTAGTTAGACTAATTAATTTTTGTATTGTCTTTTAATCACATTAACTGGTTAAGTTTTTTTTTCTTTAATTTGGCATTTTGCATACATTACATAGGGAATTTGTTTGCAAGTTTAATGCCCAAGGCAGAGTATTTTCCCAAAGCTTTATATACTTTCGATATTGGCCAAAACGATCTTGGTGAAGGATTCTTTGCAAACCTGACTGTTCCACAAGTTAATGCTTCTGTTCCTGATATTGTCAACAACTTGTCAGCAAATGTTAAGGTAATTTTATCAAACATTTGAATTTGATTCATAACCCTAACCCTTGTGTGGAATCATATGCCTTGAATTTCTGCTCTTCATTTGTATAGCAACATAATAACAAATGGGATGTTGGTTTTAATTCATTTTTGCAGAATTTATATAGTTCAGGAGGTAGATCATTTTGGATTCACAACACTGGACCAATTGGTTGCCTGCCTTATGTTCTGACCGCCTTTTCGTCAGCAGAAAAGGACTCTGCCGGTTGCCTAAAGCCTCACAATGAAGTAGCTCAGTATTTTAATCTCAAGTTAAAGGAAGCAGTAGCTCAACTTAGAAATGAGTTTCCTTCAGCTGCTTTCACATATGTAGACATCTACTCGGTCAAGTACTCCCTCTTTGCTGAACCCCAAAGGCACGGTATTGTTGCCCGCCCCTATATTATGTTCCATAACATTTACACAACATTAGCAAATGATGATTTATAGAATTTATACTTGATTCTGATTTATTTTCAGGATTTGAGCTTCCCCTTGTAACATGTTGTGGCTATGGAGGCCAGTACAACTACAGTGCTGAAGTTCTATGTGGGGGAACAATTACAGTTAATGGCACTGAGATTTTTGTAGGCTCATGTGAACGTCCATCAGTTCGAGTAGTTTGGGATGGGATCCACTACACTGAGGCGGCTAACAAGTTTGTTTTGAATCAAATTTCCACCGGATCATTCTCAGATCCACCAATTCCCTTGAAACAGGCATGCCAGAGGACTTCAAATTAAAATTTTGTCAAACATAGACATTAGACACATGAATAATATTAGACCAACATCTATCCAGTTAATACAATATTGTGTATCATGTAATAAGTGTCTACCTCATTAGCGGTCTATATATGTTGTTGTTATTGGCCAAGAATGATTCATTTGCATAGTCTTATATATTTATGTAGCAAGTTGTATCAGATGTTCAAATGAAACTTTATTTAGAAATAAAGATTACTCAAAAGAAATTAAGAGAAAAATGGGTTCAACAACTGTAAAGCTGCAATAATGATTAACTAGTCAACTGTCAAGCATCAACTAGGAATCTATCCACACAATTTCTGGACTCATTTTTGAAGCCCTACTCTGAATATATACTGATGGTTTGGAAATGAATAATGTGATTGCAGCACAGGCAGCCTCTTGGTTTTCCTTATCCCCTAGACAGAGGTGTACTAGACTAAGAATACAAGGCAAGCAACTTATATAATGCTATAATATGCATATATAGAGACATGAATTTGCCATATATGGGTTCACCTCTGTTTTATCTATCTGATCACATTCTTTGGTTAAGTATTTAGTATCTGAGCTTGGGGCAGGGTTCTTTGGTGAAAAGTCTATACATCAGTCAGGAAGTCATTGCATCAGTCCCTTTCACAATCGACAGATTGTCTATTAGGATTAAGGTATTTTTTCAATAACATTTTGTGTTCATGTAGGATAGAATCAATCAAGTTAAAAGAGTATACTCTGGTCTCGAACACCCGTGTTTGGCTTTAATATATATATATTTTAATACTGAAATAATATACCCATGACCATCAAGAAAATCTGAAGCAAGCAATTATTCAATTACAGCCTTCCTTTATAGCTGCAATCACTTACGTAGACTTTTGTTTAGTCAAAAGTATTCCCTTCTTTAGTCTTTACTCGAAATTGAATTAAAACTTGTTTAGCCATTGGTGGCCTGCTGTGGCTATGGGGGCAAGTAAAATTACTCCAGCAGAGTTATCTATGCCATCGAAATTATGCAAGTAAAATTGCATTTCAATGCCACCCAATTGCCATTTGGTTAATGTGACCACCCATTGGATTGGAATTAACTGTACTGAGGCTAAAAATAAAATTGTTTTCGATCAAATCTTCAAAGAAGCCTTCTCAGATCCACCACTTCCATTAAAAATGGCATGTCATATGGCTTTTTACATAATGGCTACCTCACTGCTATTATTACATAAATGTGTTGTTAGCTGAAAGTATTAAATCTCCAACAAGTTATATGGGTGTTCAGAGGTATACAGTAAAGCTGCTTCATTTGCAGAAACATTATGGTCCCATGGCCCCAAGAGGTATTAATCAAAGTGAGAAAAATAGAAACTTGGCGAGTGTCAACATCCAACCATAAATCAAACAAGGGCAGCCGTTTTGGAATGCATGAATATGTTACACAACCTTCAAATCCCTTCTTTAATGCACGTATACTATGCAGAAAACCATGTTTTACACACATTTGCAAGTACAGATTCTAAGGGAATAGAGCTTGTTGCCGACAGAGGGTTTTTTTTTTTTTTTTTACCTTTTTCTCTCTTTAAAATTAAAAGCATGCACATTTTCCCATGGGGGAATGTTGAATCTCTCTTTTCCAAGATGATTGGCTCAGAATACAAGAGAAAACTTTGGTTGATAGATCCTTTTAGATCCAAAAGGACCAAAACTGTGTACATACTTTGTTTGAAGCTACCAAAGCAATGCAACAAAGCTCAAAAGAACTTAATCCTGGCGAATCCAAAATCTCACAAGGAAAAACAGACTTGTTCTTGATGTTAATTAGACTCAACCAACCAATAACTTTAAAGACACCTGAACTGAGTAATTTGATTTGAAACAATGGTTCTATTGAATGTCTGTCCTAAAATTTAGCAGATTGTTTCTACATTTCAATGATTGGGAAGGCTGCAGCAGCTTTGGTTTATAGCAGTGTGGGAATGACATTAATGGAACAAACACTTCTCTTCAGTTGCAGTAAATTGAGATATGGAATTTACCAGAGAGAGACAGCATTAATACAATTTCTTTTTTTGCATTCAAATCTAATCTGGGGCCTGCTTAGATCCACAAGTTCAACTAAAATTGACGCCAAGGGGCTTGTAATAATAAAGTAGTAGTTATAAACATACATAATATATATACAATATAATTTGAATGGCTAAAATCCCAATTTGGTACCAAACCTTTCAGGAAAATACCAACTTGGTACCAAACCTATAATTTCGGATTATTAGATATCAAACGTTTGAAATAACGTCCAATTAAGTGCTTTTTGAGATTTTCCGTTAGGCGTAAGAGGCACGCGCCAATGAACACATATGAAGTGAAAATTCTAACGAAAATTAGACACGTGGTAAATTTATTTATTAAAATAAAATAAAAAATATTTACTAAATAAATTTTCTTTAATATTTATTTCCAAAAAAATTAACCCTCTTATTTTCTCTTCCTCTTTCTTTTCTTATTTTCTTTTTATTTTCTTTTTCCTTCTTCAGAACCGTTCCCCTCTTTCTCCACAAAACCCTAGCGCCGCTGCTACCTTAATCTCCTCCGCGCCGCCGCCACTGATGGACTCCTCCACCATCGTCGTTTCCTCTTTCCTTTCTGTCCTCCTTATTCTTTTGAAAAGAACCCTAAAATCTAATCCAAAACGCTCCTAAACCGCGACTTCAAAGCCCAATTCCGGCGAATCCAACCGTCGGATCTTCATCAAAATCAAATATGTTCAACTACACACCATTTTCAACGCTTCCACCGTTCGAATTTCAGAAATATAACTCCGAATGAAAACCCCCAAAATCAGAGAAACATGAACCCTAGTTCTTCCCCTTTTTTCAACTCTAATAAGAAAGAAGAAAATGAGTGAGTGAAAGAGAGTTCGATGCTATCTCAAATGAATTGTCCCCCACTTTAAGGTAACTAAATTAATTGCTTCCGGTTTTGAGTTTGGCTGCAATTTAGTAAATTCAAGCTGGATTTTGTATAGTTGAAGTGAAACTCTGTCATGGGTTATCTTCTTACAAGGTTGTATTGAAGTACTTAAAGCTCACCCTTCTTAGCCATGTTTTTGAGGAATTAAGGAAGAGGGAAGCGGGAAGAAACTTGTAATTTTAGACAATAGTGCAAGCTCAAAACTAATGAATGTTTTATGCAATTTTATGTTCTTGTGTTATATGTGGTTGTTTAGGTTGCAAAATACTAAGTGTCCTATTCAGAGGTCGATTTGGCAAAAAGAAAAAGAGATGAGCTTTTGGTGGATGTGGACCTGGAGCTAAAGGGAATAGAAGTGTATACAATGCATGAGAAGCTTTTGGGTAACATTGAGAGCCAGAGGAGCAAGCGAAATGGCAAGGATACTGGAAGATATGATAGCAGATGTCAAGATTGTGCAACTTTTAGATATAATTATTATTGAGGGCTTAGGACGAATGGGGAGGATTGATGATGCCGTTGAGATATTTGATCATATGAAGGATAAAGATGAGAAAATTTGGCTGTAAAATATCACTTGAACAAGTTACTATAATTGTTCTTTTTGTTCTTCATTGTTCTTGATGTGTTCTTGAAAAAGTGAACTTTTGATTTTTTTTAAGACAAAATTTTGAAAAGTTTGTGTTTTTTAGTAATAAATAATAATTTATCTCAATAAGTATATATTAATTTTTAATTTATAGCAATAATAATAATATAATAATATAATATAAGATAATTATAATTACCATATAATTAGTATATTATATTAATTATGGAACTTTTTTATGATTAATTACTATGTAAATAAAATATATACCATAATTTTCGGTCAAAAATATCATGTATTAATTTTTGTTCATAATTTGAAATTAATTATGTATTAATTATCCACTAAATAGTTAATTACCGAATTTTCTGGGCTAAATTATTTGCCAAAAATATACAAATTTATGAAATTTGGTTATAGGGATTTATTTGCATAATTAGTCATCATACAGGGACCTAACATGTAATTTTACCAAAAATTTCAACCTAAAATACTCATGTATAACAGAAAAGTGGACTTAATAGGGATTTAACGGCGCGTGTCTCTCACGTCTAACGGAAAACCTCAAAAAGCACTTAATTGGACGCTATTTCAAACGTTTTGTACCTAATAATCCGAAATTATAGGTTTGATACCAAATTGGTATTTCCTGAAAGGTTTGGTATCAAATTGGGATTTTAGCCTAATTTGAATTGTATCTATTCGTTACCAATTTTAGTGTCAAATTGCCAATAATCACCTCATGAAGTATATCTTTATCTTTATCTTGATACTTTATAATCCTAAACTTCAAAAACCTTAATCTGAAATATCTAAAATACCCTTATTAATTTTAAAATTTTAGTATTCCTTTAAAGAGTAAACATGTATTTTTTTTTCATGTAATTATGTATTTTTAGATTAATTAGTATTCACATCTGCATGCTTTGTACGTGATACATTAGGTTTAAATTAAATGACAATTAAAATAATAATAATTTCAAGTTAGTGTTCTTTTATTTTACAAAACTTTAGAAACGTTTGGTTCAAGAAGTTGAAATCTATAAAAACTAAATTTGAGATATATATTTCGACATTTGATTATAGAGGCCATGCTATACTAAATCTATACAACATTTGTGAAAGAAAATTGTAATGCATACAACGCATAATCCCCTTTGATTAATTAGACCGAAATATTATTATTTCATAGTATATGTACAATCCTACTATGAATGCTAGTCATGTCAGTTTGGATTGATGTAAATTTTAGATATATATTTCGTAGATTTAATTAAATGCTATTAGTCTATTAGAAACTTTGGTTCAAGAAATTGAAATCTATAGAAACTAAATTTGATATATATATTTCGTAGATTTAATTAAATGTAAATTAACAAAATTAAAAAAATAATTATATAATGGATTTAATTAAATGTTATTAGTCTATTAGAAACGTTTGGTTCAAGAAGTTGAAATCTATAAAAACTAAATTTGAGATATATATTTCGTAGATTTAATTAAATGTAAATTAACAAAATTAAAAAAATAATTATATAATGGCAGTTTAGAAATATGTTAGAAAAATAAAGATATAATAGGCGTTTCAAAAGTTAAATAAGGATACAATAGGTATTTCAAAAGTTTTACAAAACTCGTACTTTTATATATAGTATATACTATATATTATTTTTAACTACCATGGAAATTACTAAAAGGCCAAATTAAGGATTAATGTGGTGTCACCTTTTGACTATTTTTGGTTTTTTCTCACTTTTCGGAAGATTAAAAACCCCCTCTGTGAGTTTCCCTCATTCCTTTTCTTTCTACCTTTTTTTTTTAATTACGCATTTCCCTTCCTGAATTGTTTTTAATTAATGTTTAAGCCTTTTAATCAATTGCTTCTAAACCTTAAACCCTTGATTACTTTTAATTAATGTTTCTCTCGCTGTTTTCTTTTTTCCTCTCACCAACTCAGTTGCTGCTTCCTTTCAACTCCTTGGCACTGATCAATCTTCAGGTTTGCCAAAAATCAAACATTTTCATCACTCCCCTCTGTTTTCACCTTCATATCTCTTTCCTCTTTCTTCTCCATCTCCATCCCTTTAACATGGACCGTTCAATATTTTTCCTCTTCTGAATTAAAACCACCATTTGTTCAATGTGAGTATTATTATCCAATTAACAGCATATTTTATTACCTTTTTGCACTTCCTATATATTACTTACAAATAAAAACATGTTCTTGACCTTCTTAATTTTGCATATCTAAAAAGTTAACTTACAAAGATTTATGTCAAAGACATAATTAAAACTAATTCATTTAAATTGTATTTTTACTGTAACCTTATATAATTCAATCAATTAATCAATCAAGCACCACTCTATAACAAAAAATGTTCTTGGCCCTTATATAATTGATTATATTAATATCCTTATTCAATCAGTTAATCAAACACCACTCTAAAATAAAGAACGCCCGTAGCGCCAGCGCGGGCTAATATAACTTGTATAGATTAATTATGTAGTTATGTTTTATTCAATCTCCTAATATCTAAAATATATTAATTTAATCAAGAACTATTAAAACCAAGGTGTACTTCCGGAAAAGAGAATAGGAGATTCCGATTTTATTCCTCACGGCTTAATTTATTTCTAATGGAGAAATACCAACAATTAATATTGAAAATCGGTTTTTATGAACACGGGAGGAAAATAGTTGGGAGTTAAGGATAATCTATGAAACTAAGAGGAGTTTGAGACATGTTAACATGAAACTCCTAACAAATTTAAGAGACTAATGGATGGGATGATAATTCTTGAAACGATAATGAAACAATAAGTATTAGATATTAAAAGTTCAATGTTTTTCCAAAAAATTACACTTTAGTTTTGGAGATCAATAGAATATTGTTCATTAGTTTTATTATTTTGCTATGTTAGCTTAAATCACATTAATCTTTCATTAGGATGCATAAAATTGGTAGTGTAATAATAAAAAGTCAAATCAAACTTTGTTTAAAGATATGCATGTCTATAAAAAATGTTATTTTTCAAATATTTTTTTTTACATATCTTGCATGTGATCTGGTTTAATTGTGAGATTATTTCTTTTGGGAGATCGAAATGGTGAAATTGTTTAATATATTGTAAGATTAGAATGAAATTAATAACAATAAAACATGTTGAAAATCTTTGTGATATATATATATATATCAAACAGAATAAAGAATATACTACATACTCCATATATACATACAATAAAATAATAAAATTAAAATCCTAATATTACTATAAGGATTATAACTAACTATTTATCTATATGTAAATAAATTAAACTCAATCTATTTTGTTATAATATATCGTTATTTACAAAAGCAATTTCAGTAAACATAAATAAGAAATTTGATAACAAAAATTATTGAGAATGTAAGGTTAGATTAGTTGATAGTACTATACATTTTTTATAATCCTTATAGTTTTTTATTAAAAAAAAATTAGATAGAAAATTGGTAATATTCACCATTAATGAAAGTTTACTAAAGTTATGTACCAAAAAAAAGTTTACTAAAGTTAATAAGAATGTAAGGTTATTGAATTTGTTCATAGCATCATAATTGTTTTAATAACATTTAATTGATACTCTCTCCGTTCCTATTTATTTGTCACATTTTGGTCAACCAACCTTCAACTTAACATTACATTATAAACTTTTCAATACATATTTTTTGAAATTTTAAGTTTTGATACATTTTTCATAAATGATGGTAAAAAAATGAAAGATAGTTAATAGAAATAGAGGGAGTATATAGTAACCATAATTAGATAAAAAAAAATTCGGTAATCTTTATTACTAATGAAATGGCACTAAAATGTAAGGTTATTAAATTTATTGATAGTATCATAACAACATTAATAATTTTTATATCTTTTTCAGTAAACTTAAATAATAAAATTGGTTTATTGATAAAAAGTTACCAAAATTACTAAGGATCCAAGATAACTTTTCCTTGATAATACTGCAATGTTTTTGTTAACCTTATGTACTTTAAAGTAAACTTCGAGAAGAAAATTGGTAACCAATATTGCCTACTAATAATGTAAGATGAATATTATACCTTTTTGCATAACCACTATATAGCCTTTCTAATAACTTTAAATCAGAGAATTGGTAACCTTATTGATGAGAGTAATCTAAGTTACTAAGGATTTTAAAGTTACTAAATTTTTGTTGATAGCATCATAGCCTTTTTAATAACTTCTAAAGTTTTTTTTTTTTTTTTACTAACCTTATATAAGAAAATTGGAATCCTTCCTTATTGATAAAAAAAGAGCTACTAAAATTACTAAAGATGTAAGGTATTAATTATGAATGTAAGGTTGCTAAATTTGTTGATAGTATTATACCTTTTTCAGATAATATTTTTAATTTTTTCTAAAAACATTAGCTAAAAAAAAATTGTAACTAGAATTACTAAGGATATAATGTTAGCACCATAGCTATTTTGATAACATCATAAATGTTTTTAGTAATTTTGAAGTTAAGAAAATTGGTAACCTTTATTTTTGATAAAAAATTAAGTTTAAGTTTATCCAGATTTTAAGGTTACTAACTTTGTAGAATACATTATAACTATTTTAATAAATCTTATTGCTTTCTTAGTAATTTGAAATTACAAGATTGGTAACATATATATATATATATATATATATTATTGATGAAAGTAGGACTACAAGGTTTTTTGATAATCTTGATAGCATTTTCACTAATCTTAGATAAGCAAATTGATAATTCTCAAAATTGATGAAAAGCTACTAAATTTATTAAGGATGTAAAGCTATTGATCATTGTATCTTTCAAATATGCTCCCGAACTTTTGGGAAAATCTAAAATAAGGGCCCTAACTAGAACAAAGGTCAAATGAGAGTCTGAACCTTTCGAGCATGGTCAAATAAGTTCAATCGATGGAGAGTGGTCCACACGCCCCGTTTAGTTGGACAGAATGTTGAGGTGGCACCGTTAAGTTGAACGGAAACAGTTAAGTTTATTTTATTTTTTTAATTTTTAATTTTCTTTTGCTTTTTTTCAAATATCGATGAAACGTGTCACCATTTTATTGGTCCAGGTGTTTTATAGGGTGCTTGTTGAACATACTTAATGAACTAGACTTATTTAAACCCTGCTCGGTAAGTTTGGACCCTTATTTGCCCTTTTCTAAAGTTCGGGTCCTGATTTGAAATTTATTGCAAAGTTCAAGGACTTATATGAAAAATCAACCTTATTTTGATTCATATATTTTATAAATTTTTAACACACGTGCAACACACGTGCATTAACTAGTATATATATATATATATATATATTATAAAATAATACAAATACATTAAAATTAGCATATTTTTGGCCTCCCCATTTTATTAATAAATTTTTGGGGGGTAAATACTAAAATTATTATTAATAAAAACTTATATGATTGTTTTTTTTTAAAATAAGGGTATCCACTACCACAAGTCTTATTATTGACTTGATTAATCTCTTCCAAACCGTTAAACATCAAAGTAATTCTTCCGTCCCCTTTTAGATGTCCTTTTTAACTATATCACAAAAACCAAGAAAAATAGTTATTTTGATAACTTTTTAACAAATTTAAACATTTTTTTCATTTCTACCCTTCTTTTCCCTTATACTTTAAACATGGTGGTTGGAAGAGTGGTTAATCAAGTGACTTAAATAGGGTTATATAAATAAAAATGACCTTAATTAGTGGGGGTGGGCATCTAATTAGGGACAAACAAACCTTCTAGAAGTGGACATCTCGGCTAAATCTGGTCCACAGTTGTCCAATAATTGAGTTTGGCCTCGAGATCCAATTAATTTATTTATTACCCTAAAAAAGTAATTGTTTATCTCAAATGATAGGGCAAGCATTGGGAGTAAAAATGATATACTATATGCTAAAGCTTCCTATATAAAGTAAGGGTGATTATATGATACACTGACGGTGTAAATTTTGGACTCCACAAGCGGGTTGTAGAGTTGACACTTGTCCATTTTTGAATTATTTAAGTTTTAAATATTTCAATCTAGTCCCTAAGGGACACATGTCAGCCTTCAAAACCCGCTTATGTAGTCTGCTAAACTCCACCGACGGTGTATTGTATAATTTGCCATAAAATAAAAATATAGTAATAGTAGTACTATATGTGGTCCAACGCAATTTACTTGGCATTCGGCATTAATTTGTGAACTAATTAAGACTTAGTTAATATCTTACGTTAAAATATCAAATCATATAGATTATTATAGGCTTTATTAATAGAATTTGTACCAAAGGCTTTTAAGAGTTTGGAGACAATTAAAGTTTTGTTGATGTAAATTGTTGGCTTTGATTTGTATTAAACATGTAGTGTGGTCCTAAACCTACAATAAGAAAGATTATCATCGATCTGATTAGACGTAATATATATATTATATATATATATATATATATATATACATA
>AWWV01013915.1:0-11807 GCA_001974805.1 Corchorus capsularis | reverse complement strand
CGCGCGACCTAGCCGTGGCCAGGTCGCGATCGGGTCGCGCGACCCGCTGTTCTTCTTCTTTTTTTTTCTTCTTTATAGGTTTTTTTTTAAAGATTTTTCTTTAATTTCCTTGTGTCCTTTAATAAGTATTTGACAATTCATTTAATTTAAATGGGTATGGATATGTCAATATTAGCAAGAGATCTTTAATATTTGATTAATGATAAATAGAAATTTGCTTTTTTACCTTTTTTTTAAAAAAAAACATACTTTCAATCCGAAAAATCTTTGTTCATGCATTTTGATGTTGTTTTACTTGAATGATTGAGTTTTGAAAGTTTGAAGGTCGAGAGAATTTGAGAGAATTGAAAAGTTTAAAGTTTGATGGAAAATAAAGCAAAGGGCAAAATAGTCCAAGAGGGGGGCGGTGGCTAGTAAAAGGGGGCGGTATTTAGTAATTCACTTTTGTATTTACCTTGTTTTCAAACGATTACTCTTCGCCAATTATTTCCAAGTCTTAACCGACTATTCTTCTCCACATGGTATCAAATTTTTTCAAGCACTAAAGCTAAAATGATCCTAATTTATCATCCCACCTATTGTTTCCATGGCTACCGAAACCACCTAAACAAAATCTTCCCCAATCGCCATTAATGCAACCGCCCAATTACACTTAAAACTCACCTCCTGGTGTGCTCAATTTGACACGCTTCTTACGGGATTCGACCTTGCAGGTTATGTTGATAGCTCCACTCTACCTCCAGCCAAGGTAGTTGAGAAGGATGGGCAGGAATCCCAAATCCTGACTACAATTTCTAGCTTCGACAAGACAAACTCATACTCCACGGCATCATCACTTCCACATCTGAGTCTGTCCTGCCTTACGTTGCCACCTCCAAAACGTCTTTCGAAGCCTGGCAAAAGCTTCTCAAGCTATATGCTAATCGCACTCGATCTAGAGTCATGGATATGAAAAATTCCCTTACCACCACTCGACGTAGTAACCTCCCTGTTGCGGAATATTTTCACAAAATGAAGCACATTGTAGATGAATTTTATCTCATTGTAGTATATATTGACGAGGTTGATTTGATTCTCTATATCTTGAATGGTCTAGGCTTGGAGTTTCACGAGATCTCCACCGCAATCCGGGCTCGGGAGACCTCCATCTCTTTTGACGAGTTGTACAACAAACTAGTTGCCTTTGAGTTTCAACTCAAAGAAGAAGTTGACATCTCCTACATTCAGGTTCCTACCGCAAATGTTACCAAAAGGGCATCAAGTAACAATTCAAGTCGTAATTTTCATTAAAAAAAGGCCTGGTCACTTCTCTTCCTCTACTGGAATTTCAGAAATTCAGCCTCCTCTGATCAACCAAAGACCATATGCCAAATCTTTGACAAAATTGGTCTTAGTGCAAAGCAATGTCATCGTGGCAGGTCTTCAATTTAAAGCCGACCGCTAAGTATGCTCACACCATAACCAATGACAAGTTGTGGTGCATGATTCAGGGGCTTCACACCATGCTACCTCCAGTCTGAAAAATCTTTCCATCTCGTCAGACTATGATAGTACCGACACTATTCAGATAGTTGATGGCTTAGGCCTGTTAATCACCCATACTTGTAATACACAGAACGTGTATCTTCAAATCAGTATGTACTTTGTGTTTCTACAATCAAGCAAAATATAATTTCAGTTTCGAAGTTCTGTAAGGCTAATATTATATCAGTTGAATTTGATGCTAATGAATTTATGGTTAAGTATTTGCAAACGCAGTTGATCTTGACGCAGGAGTTGGACGTTGATTATGTATACCAGTTCCTTTCAACCTTTCTTCCGAATAAACCTGTACTCTTCTTTGTAGTCCGTGTTACCACCCAAGCTCGGCATCAAAGGCTCAGCCAACCATCCAAATTAGCTATACATCGCACTCTTAAGGATTTTTCTCTTCCCTTCATGTTTAAAGATTTTCATATTTGTGTTTCATGTTAATGTAATAAAAGTCACAGGTAGCCTTTTGGCTTGACTTCTTTATCTAGCTCCAGCCCTCTAGAGCTTCTTTGTACCGATGTATGGAGCCCTGCTCCAATTAGTTCTGTTAAAGGTCATTTATATTATGTAATCTTTATCGACCACTATTCTAAACATATTTGGTTATTTCCTTTAAAAAGGCGTTCTGACTTTTACATTTTGTTTCCTAGATTTAAAGCTACAGTTGAAAAATTCTTCTAACTGTCCATAATCAGTTAATCACTTTGTACTAGGATGGAGGTGACGAGTATGAAAAACTCAAAAAGTTTACCACACGGCATCTTTCACCTTCAAACTCCTCCCCACACCTCGATAAGACCTATGCAATTTTACCTTGTTTTCGTAGTCATAAGTGTCATTTTACCCTCATATTTCTTATCTTTGCTATTTCAGGTCCATTTGAAACTATTGTTTAAGAAGATGAAGATTTGGAGCAACTTTGGATCAATTTGGAGAAACTACTGATTTCGGCCTATTTTGTCCCAATAGGCCCATTAGGCCCAACTAGGCCCATGAAGTCCGGGAGTTAAGCCCGAATCATTGAAGACCCAAATCTGATTTCTCTAGACCCAATTTGTCATCCTTAAAGCCCAAAGAGGAGATCCAAGTCCAATCAACAATTATGATGCAGTAATTAATTTATTATGGAGAAATTCTTTTTCTTAGTCAACATAGGACTTCACAAGTGCAATTTCAATAGAAAAATCATAACTTTTGATCCGGAGCTTAGAAAAATACAAATGATATACAATTCGAAAGCTGACTTCAAGCTCTACAACTTTCGTGTTTTTCCCAAAAGCAAGTTCTACTTGGAAGAATGACGAAATTGTCCTCAAAGTATTCTGGACAATTTTGACTCAATCCTAAACCGATTTGGAGAAGGGATGGACGAAAATTCTAGCTGGCTTTGCTGACTTGGAGACGTGATATTGGCATGGAAATATCCTAATTAATGCTAAAAATATATTTTAGCCAATTAGAACTCTTACTTGAAAATTAAGTTTTAGCAATATCCTAGTTAGAATATGATTAGAAATTGGATTTTATACTAGCCGTTGGTTGAAAATTATCCAACGGTGGAGATTGAATCTCTTCCACCTAAACCGACTTGAGCCTCTATAAATAGAAATTCACCCTCAGGAAAATCACAATTTTTCACAATTTACAATTACAATTTCCTGAATTTTGGTCAGATAGAAAGACTTTTCTCTAAAGGTGTCGCACCCCTTAGGGGGCTGCCATGAACGAAATCTTCAATCTTTGTCTTGTAAGTTTGCTTCTCATAGTGTTTACCACCATGAGTGAGTAGTTTTCTTTGATATTTTTCTACTTTGAACCCCTTTTTATGAGTTAATTGATTTTATCCATGGCGAGATCTTGTGCTTATGTTCTTTATCAATTGTTTAATGATTTGATGATGATCTATTTAGATTATACTTGTTTTGACATGTCTTGCATGATTGAATAAATTGATTCAATGATTTAATCTTTCTAAGCAAGTTTTCTTACTAACCCTGTGATTGTTGATTATGCTTCGTTGATTTCTTGTTAGATTTGCTAGCCCCTAATTGAGATAATCAATTGAACTATTGCTATATTAGATTTGATGAAGGCCTAGTAATTAAGTCTATTAATTTGTAGTAAGATTAAGTATTCTTAGTGAATGCCTAGTAGCTAAGGTATTTAGTTTGGATTAGTTTGATCTTGTTGCTTTGATAAATGCCTAGTAATCATAAGTATATATATGCTTGGTGTATCTATTGATCCTCATGCTTTGTCTTTTGCATAGTTTAAGAAGTCCTAGTATTAAACTTGTAATTAGTAAAAGGATTAATTTGGGAAGGCCTAGTACCTGTTAGTTTATAATTGATATAGATTAGGGTAAGGTGAATTTTAGTAATCTTATTCTAGCCAAGGACTTGCTTTGTTTAATTGATAATTTGTTGATCCATGATCCATGGTTTTTTTTATTAATTTCATATTTAGGTGGGGATAAGTAGGAAAGTATTGTTAGTTTTATTATTGCTTTCTTAGTTAATTTAGATTTTTGCTAGATTATTTGCTTTCATATAGTTTGTTGCTTTTAACGTGTTTGTTCTCTTAGTTATTTTGATTAGTTAATTAGCCTTATGTCTTCCTCGTAGGATCGACCCTGACTTGCCCTAGCTACTATAGTTGGAGTTTGTTAGGTTTTATTTTATGATCACACCTCGGAGCACAATGGCTTTTTAGAACGACGCCACCAACACCTTGTTGAAACCGACCTCACACTCCTCCATCAGACCTCCCTCCCTCTCAAATTCCAAAACCATTCCTTTCAAACAGCTGCATATATATTTGTCAACTGAATGCTAACTCTAACCTTGAACTTTCGGTCACCATTTCAAGCAATTTTTTAAAAAGATCCAAACTACAACAAACAACGAATTTTTTGGTGCTTATATTTTCCCTGCCTCAGGCCTTACAACAGTAATAAGTTTGAGCCTCAATCCACCCCGTGTATTTTTCTTGGATATTCTAACAATAAGAGTGCATATCTTTCCTATGATGATGAGTCTAGCAAGCTATATGTTTCACACCACGTAGTTTTTTATGAGACTCAATTTTCCATTCCATCAGCATGCCTCTAAAACAGGTGTAGAGTCTTAATTGGTTTCTAACTCTTTTTTGATAAATCCTAATCTTATTATCTTAGAAAAATCCTTGCCCCTTAAACCACTTGCTGCCTCCAATACATCATCTTCCACGACGACTCCCTCGCCAAGTGTTGCGACTCCCTCCACAACCCATGAGACGATACATCCAATAGAGGCAAGTACTTCTTTGTCCATTGAACAGGTACCTCATATGTCTGTGCCACATGCTAGCTCCAATACCAATGTTCATCCTATGGTAACAAGGGCTAGAAACAATGTTTTCAAGCCAAAGATGCTGAATTTGGCTACCAAGCACCCTGTTTAACAACCATCTGAAAATATGTGTGTTTCTCAAGCCATTAAATATCCTAATTGGTGAGCTGCAATGTCGGATGAAATAAATGCCTTTTACTCAAAAATGGTATGTGGTCCTTGGTTCCTGCTTCTGAATCTTAATATTTGGTGGGTTGCAAATGGGTTTTCCGGATTAAAAGGAATCCCTATGGCTCAATCTCTCGATATAAGGCTTGTCTCCTGCCCAAGGGGTTTCATCAAAGACTATGCATTGATTATTTAGAGACTTTCAGCCCAGTGGTTAAGCCAACCACCATCAAATTGGTTCCCTCTGAGCAAAGACCCAAACGATGGAACATGATTTGTTTAGCAATAACCCTTATTCAATTTGAAGTTTCAAGATCTTCATTATTTTTATTTAAGAAGAGTATTGTCTATAACAATATTTATGTTGTTTTGATTTGAGGGAACATTTAGTATTAATTTGATTGTTCTATTATATTATTATGATAATATATTATCTATTGAATTATATGTATAATGAGGTTTAGGGTTTTAGGTTTTAGGGTTTAGGTTTGGCCGTGATATATTATATAATCATAAATTTACATAGAAAAATGGACACTTCAACATGGTTGGTCTTTTTTCTCAAATGGATGTCAACATTTCCTTCTTGCATTGCACACTGTCTAAAGAGGTTTTCATGAAACAACCGTCGGGCTTCGTTGATTCAAGTCACCCCAATCATGTTTGCCACTTGCACAAAGCACTTTACGACCTCAAGCAGGCACATAGGGTCTGGAATAACTCTCTGAGTTCCTTTTTCACTAAATTTGGATTCGTTCAATCAAAATCATATTCTTCACTCTTCATCTACAAACAAAGAGAAGTCATAGCTTACTTTCTAGGGGCCGTTTGGTTCGTGGGTACAAGATATTACCATGGTCATGTATATGGCTGGGTATGTTGATGGTTAAGTGAAATGACCAGCCATCCGATGGGTATATCAGATGACTGCGTTTGGTTGGCTAAAGAAATACCCGGGTATTTCACTTAAAAATGAGATAACCATGTAGAAAATAGACATGTTTGTTTAGAGTTAAAAAGGTTATGTCTTGGGTATTTTTGGCAAATTACTTCAATTACCCCCATTATTTTGATAAGCAAAATTAGCATACCTAGCATAGTTATAATAAATTAGAATTTTTCCATACAAAATTAGCATTTCATTACACATAATTATTCATATTAAGATTACATAACTGACAGTATGTTGAGAAGCATCAAATTAATTTCCCAACAATAATGCCTATTTAGTGGCTAGTGTCATTGAACATCTCTAAACTTGCATTAAGAAATCTTAGGCAATTGGATATGTAGGTGAGCACAAGTAACAGATTCCAAAGGATTTAGTTTCTTCAATAACTACTTACGTTTTGATTGATCAACCAAAATGTTGATCAAGTCAAATATTTCTTTTACACAAGACAAATTCAAAAAAAAAAACATGACAGAGCAGTGGCAGCCCATGCTAACTTTCTCTAACTATGCTTTGCAATTAATTAGCAGCAATGCCAACACTCCTTTATCTAGTAACTTCAGGTTTTGCCTCTGTTCTACAAGAACAAGGACAACAAAAGCACCAAATAAGCCACTGTGCCACCATGCCCCTTTCCAGCCATTCTGTGCACTAGAATCATTTCCTAACATTGAAGAACAAATGAAGGATAAATCCTGGGAATTTAGACAGTGAAGAAATAAAAACTATATCACAACCATGCCATTCAAAGGGGGCAAGGGGTGGGGGAATGGAGAGGAGCTGCCAATTATCATTAGCACAAGATGCAAGAAAAAATAGGCAGCAAATTTTCCATTATCTCGTACTTGCTTCATAGCTAACTAAGAAACTAGACGACATAAATTAGAATATACAAGTATTACAGTAAATCACAACCTTAAAGATAGAAGAAATGCACAATAGTGTGTATAAATAATTTGATCCTAGTAGATATGGATTTAACATGGATAAATCAGCATATGTCAACATAATCAACTACAAAAGCTCTCTATACAATTTAAAGAAGAT
The DNA here is from genome assembly GCA_001974805.1 of Corchorus capsularis. Lineage (NCBI taxonomy): Eukaryota > Viridiplantae > Streptophyta > Magnoliopsida > Malvales > Malvaceae > Corchorus > Corchorus capsularis. Next base: position 4,778 of record AWWV01013915.1, on the reverse strand, counting down.
AAGGGGATGAAAATTAAAACTAACAGCACATAAAACAAAGTAACTAAACCAATTCTGCATGCCAAGGAAAATGAAATCTTGATGCATATATCAAAGAAAAGGGCATCATAAATTTAATAGGCTTCTTTTTGTAGCTATTTGTGTAAGGAATCAACTATCCTAAACGACAATTGGACACCACAAACAGGATCAAAAAGAGCAAAATCTTTTGAGGTTCAATAGTGCTTCAATTCAGATTGAACGTCCAACAAATCAAAAAAGACACAAAATCTAATTCCCAGAAAATTTCACCCTTTTAAGTAAGCATAATCCCCATCAACTTGCAACAAGAAGAAGACATCAATATTTCCATCATGTAAAGCCTAAGAAAATCCCACAAAAACACTGCATCAGAACTCATCGATCATAATTTTTTAAAATCATTTATACATGTCAATCTTAAGCAGAAAATAATAGAAAGATATAAATGTAAAGAACTACTTAAAGAAAGAGATGAAAAAATAATTATAGCAATAATAAGCCAGAGTGAAGTTAATCAAGCAAACATAACTCCGATTTAAATTAATAAATCATACGTTTCTGATACAACACAACAATCAGACAGCAGCTTCATGGAAGAAACTATTGAATCAAGAACAAAAAAAAACACTCAAAACCCAGAATCAAAGACCCATCTTATGATTTACATGGTCAAAATGTTCGAAACTTACCTCAAAATGCAGATCGAACCTCGGTGAGCAAAACCAGTGGAGCGGCAAACCTAAACGATGACAACGGCGAAGATCCGGTGGCTCGAAGGCTTCCGTCGATGGTAGATAGAGAGAGGGACTCGTCGAAGAGAGAAGGAGGAGAGAAAGAAAATGAAGAAAAAAAATAAACTTTGGCTTTTATACTGAGGGTATAGGATGTAAATCAATTAAATTCATGGGGATAAAATGGTCAAAATTTCAAGAGCCCGTTTAGTGAAATACCCGGGCGTTTCCATTCCCATCAAAATCGGGGGTTATCAGGATACCCGCTCGTGTCCCACACACTGGGAATGTCGGCGCGTTTGGTAATCTGGAGAGAATATTTTTGCCAAGCCAAATAGTAACCAAATAAGGTCATCTCACGGTAATATCACAGGATGGCCGGTAATCTCTTAGGATTACCACGAACCAAACGGCCCCCTAGTGTATTTGGATGTTATCATTTTGACTTGGAACTCCACCAACTTCATACGTGAATTTGTTGCTTCACTATCAAATGAGTTCTCGTCAAAGGACCATGTTCCCCTTGGTTATTTCCTTGGCATTGAAACTGCTTCCACGGGTCAGAATCTTTGTCTTTCGCAACACAAATACATCACTAACTTGTCGAAACATACCAATATACTTGATTGCCCAATGGTGTCATCTTCTTCCCTCACACTACATGATGGTGATGTACTAGCTGAATCTACACAATACCAAAGCACAATCGGTACCCTTCAGTATCTCTCACTTACTAGGCCAGATATTTCATTTGCCATCAACAAATTGTCTCAATTCATGCACCGACCAACCGATACTCACTGGCAGGCCTTGAAACGATTTTTACGCAAAGGCACAATATCAACAGGCCTCTATCTTGTTAAGCTGACCTCCAATTAAGGTACACTACATGCCTTTACCGAAGCTTATTGGGTAGGCGACAAATCTGATCGCAAGTCTACTTCGGCATACCTTGTATACTTCAATGGAAGTCTCATCTTGTGGAAGTGTAATAAGCAAAAAACAGTGATCGGTTCATCAACTAAAGTCGAGTTAGAGTGACTGCTAGCGCGATCGCTGAACTATCATGGATACAAAACCTGCTTTCTGAATCACATGTTCCACTTTCTGATTCACCTACAATTTACTCGAACAACATCGATGCCACATATGTCTCTGCCAATCCAGCTCTACACTCTAAAATGAAACATGTCTCAATAGATTTAGATTTTATGCGTGACAAAGTTGTTGCGGGTTATTGAATGTCAAGCATGTCTCCACTCACGATCAGCTTGTAGACCTGCTCACCAAGCCATTGCCAAGACCAAAGTTCCAACAGCTACTGTCCAAGATTGGTGTTACATCCACCACACCATCTTGATGGGACGTATTAGGGAGATAGTTGTCCCATCTTATCTCACCTTCATATTCAAATTCAAACCAGTTAGTTGTTGTGATAAAATACTGATTAGATACTCTTGTAATCTTGTATTTACCTTGTTTTCAAACTTGTATTTCATCTAAACTAAAACTCTAAGTGTATATGTAAACCATACATATCATCAATCAAACGATTATTCTTTGTCAATTATTTCCAAGTCTTAACCGACTATTCTTCTTTACACCCATCAATGAATTAAAACTCAGACCGGAGCTTCAACTGGTTTGATCCGAAAAAAGAAATGCAAAGGCAAAGTTATAGGTATGGAATAAATTATAAAATGTAGTGATGGAATATGACATGACAATAAAAGCAATCTAGTGTTAAAGCTCTTGTTTTTTTCCCAAGTGGTTTGGGTTCAAAACCCACCATATACAAACCGTTTTTCAAATTTCAAAATTTTCAAATCCGACCTGGTTCTCAATTATCGGGAATTCCACTGGTGGGTTCAAAACCCACCACATACAAATCTTTTATCAAATTTCAAAGTTTTCAAATCCGACTCGGTTCTCAATTGAGCCGGCAATTCCACCGGTCAACGACTAGGTTGTTGATTGGCCACTTTTTTGCTCCTTATCAGAGCAGACAGATGATTGGTTCAACCTGTTTGTCCGATTTTTAATTCACCGGTACCCATCTTCGTCATGACTGTTAGTCACGTGTAGGCAAGTAACTAAACAGATGTCACGTCACGGCGTAAAATGTCCTAATTGTGCAAGTTAATGGGGTAATTTAATCCATTAATACTCTATATCATACAAATTAGTCATTCAACATTATGTCTTTTATTTTTTTTAATTTTTTTATTTTCACTCATTAATACCATTTAAATGTAATTTAAAATATTTTTCTATTAATACTCTAAAAGTGTCGCATCGAAGCCTGGTGGCAGGTCTGCTTATAGGATCAAGTCGAATTATTTGTTTTCGAGATATATTATGATTGAGAACTGCTTCAAATTTTGAGTGGCTTAATGAGCAAAAAGACCCATGAGCTTACACAAAATGGCCAAACAAACCCCTAAACTTTTATTTTGGCTAAATAAGCCTCTGAACTTTTAAAAAATGCAAATAAGCCATTTTTCTAACGGCAGTCAACTTTGCCGTTAAATTTGGCCATGTCATCAGGTCACGTGGCTAGCTAAAAAAATTCCACGTGGCCAAAATTATTTTTTCGAAAGAAATTAAAAGTTTCAAAAAAAAAAATTGAATTAAACCCTTTTTAGGAAAAAAGGGCATAATAAAGTGAATTTTAATTTTTTTTTCTTAAAATTTAAATTTTTCCGGAAAAAAATAGCCACGTGGCATGATAACGTGGCCAAATTTAAAAGCAAAGTTGATTGCCGTTAGAAAAAAATGGCTTATTTAGCCTCTTTTAAGAGTTTAGAGTCAAAATAAAAATTCAGGGGCTTATTCAATCGTTTTGTATAAGTTTAGGATCTTTTTGCTCATTAAACCAATTTTTGAGTTAAATCAATGAACATAAAAATAATTTTTATAATGATTTTCTAATATACTACATATATATATATATATATATATATATATATATGGAGAGCCTCATAATTAATTATAGGTGCTTAATTATTTACTTTGTAATTGAAGATGGTTAATTATACTGGAGGATCGATCATATCTCAATGTAAAGAAAAATGTCGCTTTCATTAGGATTTAGATATAGGATCTCTCAGGAGATCCTAATCAAATTAATACTATATATATATAGTATTTATTGACAAGTAGAGCAGACAAGTTTGCAGGGGCAGGTGTTCATGATTCACGTTGGCCCTATTCACTGTACAAAACATAACATTAATACTAAATAAATAAAACATGTGGTAGATGAGCTGGTACGAAAAATGAGTAAGTGTTGATTTTATGTGTGACACAATTACATATACACATTTATATATACACAAATGTTTATCACATTAAATTTATAAAGAACTATGAAGTTAGAACCATCAATTCAGATAGCTTTATAATGAGATTTCAATAATTGTACACTCAAACAAAAGAAACATCCTAACTAATTATCATACAATAATATATTTTAAATTAGGAAACTCACCTTCATTTTTTATTTGGGGCTAAAAGTTATATCTATTATATATATAGCTAACTTTTCATGACAAAATAATTTTATTTTTCATTATTCTTTATTTTTATAAGAAAATGACATAAATTTAAAACCACTTCCAAGTTGAAGGTATTTTAAACATCTATACCTATACTATATATAGAAGTACGAGTTATGAGAAACTTTTGAATCGACTATTATACCCATATTTTTCTAATTAAATCGACCATTATACCCTTATTATTCAAACATATTTCTTAAATGTCATTACTTAACTATTATAGTTTTATTCTACTAAAAACTCTATTTTTATTCAATTAAATCTAATATCTTTATTGCTTTATTTTTACTATTGTACTATTTTTTTTTTCAAAATATACAGTTTTATTCTAATGAAAACACTATTTTCATTTAAATAAATTCAATATTTTATTATCTAAAAAAAAAATTCAATATTTTATAATTATTTTATTTTACCACCCTAATTTAAAAAGTTATTATAATTGACATCTTACTATTTGATAGTT